>JASIRB010002678.1:0-66324 GCA_030323885.1 Branchipolynoe longqiensis | reverse complement strand
GTACCATGCCTTTGAAGATTTTTATTGACATATCTTGTGTCATATAGTTTCTTAGTTTAGCAAATAGCCATAGTTTGTGATTTACTTTTTGTATGATTTTTGTTAGACACAGATTGTAGTTTAGCTGGCTATCTAGTTCTAGGCCTAGGTATTTGTAGTGATTTACACTATCCAGTGTTTGGTTTCCTAGTGTACATTGTAGGTTTCTTCCTGTGATTGCTGTATGTGAGAAGAGTACAGTTTTAGATTTATTTGCATTGATGGTTATTTTATTGGATTCACACCAGCCGTCCAGCTTTAGCAGGAGGTTGTTCAGTTTGGTTGCTACCTCCTCTACTGTGCTTCCTTCTGCATATACGACAGTGTCATCCGCATATAGCTGGAGACATTTTGTCTCCAGCCATTTTTCTAGGTCGTTTATGTATAGTATAAATAGTAGTGGTCCCAGGACTGATCCTTGGGGTACACCACAGGTGACAGTTTGTTGGTCTGAGAGTGTACCATTTACTTTAGTTTTTTGCTGCCTGTTGTTTAGGTAGCATTTTATCCAGTTTATTGATTTGGATTTAATGCCCATGTTGTTTAATTTTCTTATTAATATGCTGTGGTCTACAGTGTCAAAGGCTTTGCTGAAGTCGATGAAGGCTGCTCCAACTAATTTCTTTTGGTTCAATGATGCCAGCACATCACTTGTTAGGTTTGCTATTGTTTTTGATGTGGAGTGCAGTTTTTTTAAACCTCCTTGCCTCTTGTTTAGTATATTGTTTTTTTCCAGGTGCTCATTTATGTGCCTGTGAAATATTTTTTCAATCAGCTTGGTCTGTAGTTTCCCCATGTTTTGTTTGTCACCACTTTTGTAGATGGGGGTGATGGTTGCCATCTTCCATGCTGTGATGAAGTGTCCCTACTCAAATGATATGTTGAACAGGTCGAGCATGGTATCTGGATGGCTTGGAGTGCCTCTTTTAGTATTTTTGTGGTGATTCCATCTATTCCACTTGGTTTGTTTTCATCTATGTCATTTATTAGTTGTGTTAGTTCTTTTAGGTCAGTTTTGCAGGTGGGGATTTCATCCTAGATATTTTCTGACTTGTTTTCCAGATTCTTGTGAATTTCTTTGATAGCCTTTGTCCTACCGTGGCAAAGTGGGTATTTAGTTTGTTTGCTGCATCACTATCTGTGTGTGTTTTTCTATCCTTATCCTGGAAACTTATGCGTTCTTCTATCTTATTTTGGGGGAATAGTAAGCTGACATTTTTCCGGAACTTTGCGTTGCTTCCCCAGTCCTTGTCTTGTTTTATTATATATTTCTTTTTTGCTGTCCTTACTGCTTTGAGGGAGTTGTTTCTGGCAGTATTATAGGCCCTTTTATCCTCTGGGTCTTTAGTACGTTTCACTTTGTCACCTAGCTTTCGTTTTGTTGCGATATGCGTTAACAGTTCCCTGTCTTCCGATGGGTCTTGGTTTCTCTGTATTTTTAGTTTCTTTATGGGACACATCTCATCTAATGATTGTTTTATTTCTGTGACAATGTTATTCCAGTAGATATCAGTGTCATCTCTGTCTGTTGTGAGGTTGTCTATATTTTCATATAGGTGTTTTTTTAGTGTTTCTTTTGAGTAGGTTTTTAGGGATCTGCCCATCTTATATTTATATTGGCTTGTGTTTTTGAGTTTTTTCCTTGTTACATATATTAGCTCATGGTCAAAGCATGGGTTCAAAGCACGGGTTTGTGGCATGGTTTGAGTTGGTTAGTATTAGGTCAATTGTTGAGCTATTGTTTCCTAGTCTTGTGCTGTCTGTAATAAGTTGCTGTAGCCCTAGGATTTTGATAGTGGTTTGAAGCATTAGTTTATTTTTGTTGTTGCTACTGTAGTTTATGTTGAAGTCCCCTAGCACAAAGATTTCTGAATTTGTTAGTTTTCTCACTGTATTTATGCTTTTGTCTAGAGTTTCAAGGAATGTTTCAATATCCCCGGACAGTGGTCTGTAGAGGCTTGCTATGGCTATGTTAGCCTGCTTCTCGTTTTTTATTAGGCACCATAGTAGCTCCAGGTGTTCATTTGAGTTGTTTGCTATTTTTAGGGCCTCAGTGCCTAGATCTTTTGAGGTTTTGCAGTAGATTGCATCACCTCCACCTTTTTTTGTTTGGTTTGCTATGTTAATTTGCTGTCTGTCATTACGTACAAGCCTACTTCCTTCTATGTTGAGGGTGTTGTCTTGATGTCTGTCAGTGAACCATGTTTCTGACAGTGTTAAAACATCAAGATTTTCATTTTCTAGGTGCATTTTTATTGTGTCTATTTTTATTGGATGCACTCTGGCAGTTTAGGTGGGCAAATTGCATGCCCCTTCCCAGCCTGCATTCAATTTCATCTACCATCTTTCTTTACCTTTAGGTTTGGCATTTGTTAGATTTCACGAGTTTTTAACTTTGTTTAGATTGTTTTATGGGCGTATGGGCTGGTGCATACAGTACACATGCCCTGCTTTGTTATATAGTTTCATACATTACGTAGACTGCACCTGTGCGAGTGGAGGGGAGGTACATGCCCTGGAATGGGTGTTAGTTATACACAGTATTTCTAGTGCTTTATATTTTGGTTAGTGGTATTTTATGAAAAGCTTGTGATACTCATGGTTTGGAGCTCTGGTGTTGCTTCTGCCAGTTCTCCGTGATGCTCCTTTACTTTTGGGGGATGTCTCCCATCTTAATTTTTTGCATGATTTTTTAGGCTTTCCTTGATTTCTTTGAGGATTTCTCCCATTTTATTTTTGTATCCTTGTTTGACAATTTCCCCTTCGTTTGCATTGTTTAAGAAAATTCTGGTTCCTCAATATGGGCATCTGGTGCATTCTCTGAATGCTTTGCCTGGGGCGTTCATCAGTTTTTGCTTTAATTCTTTGCTTTGCATGAACTTGGCCCTGACAATGTCCTCTAGGACTTTCTCGTTTGTTTTACACCATTCTGGTGTCCTCCACACTTTCTTTGCAATCGCCTTCACTGTGTAGGGGTTTTCCGTGTTGTCAATGAGTCTCATTAGGTCGTACTTGTCAGGGAACTTGGCCATGATCGAACAGTAGTACTGTTCAGCGGATGAGTATATTTTCCCATCTTTTCCTGTTATTTTACACTTGTAGAGGTTGCTGAAAGGAGAGTTGTGTCCTTGGAAGGACACTCCCCATTCATGCTCTCTGGTAGCTGCTTTTCCAGGGCTTATTTCTTTGAATTCTATGTTATCGAATTCTTGGGGTTTGTAGGTTTTCCCATTTATCTCTATGTTGCAGCCCTTCATTTTGATCGATTGGATTTTTTCGTTTTTTGTTTCCTGCGCGAGTGTGTACATTTGCTGCACCGTTTTTTCACTCAGCATTTTGTTTTCTGTCCTGACAGGCCTGATCGTTACCTTTTCATAGTTTTTTTTCGTCTATAGTGTTTTCTTTTTTTGGAAGAGCTCTTTTTTGTGTGCTCCTTTTCTAGTTGTATTCTTATACTTCTGGGGCTGTCAGTGGATTTTTTGCTGTCTGATTTGACTGGTTCTGCAGTCTCCTGATTTTTGTTGTCACCTATTTCCTGTTTATTTTCCGCTTCTTCTGTTCCTTGTGTTTTTTCTTTTTTTTTGTCTTGGTTTTTTTCCTAGACGGTAGGCTTTTGTTACTACCGGACAACCAAAATTACAGTCAGCTTCGCTTAGTATGTCATTGACTGTGGATTCAATTTTTTCATCCTCTTTTTCAGGAACCCCATGTATCACGACACTGAGTTCTCTGTTCTGAGGTCCTGGTTTCTTTTTTGGGGTAGTTTCGGAAGTAACTTTTGTCTCGGTGGTTGTTTTGGTTTCAGTTTTTTGTTGGGGGTGCTGTTTTCCCCATCTTGTTTGCTTTTCACCTTTTCATATTCAGCTTTGTACCAGGCACACTAAATTTTTAGAGTGTTGTATGCTACTTGGAGCTCCTGGAGCTTGTTCCAGTTTAGGTCTGTATTTTTAGCCGTGCTGTTCCGTCCGTTGCTCGTTTCGTTTGTTTTTTGTCCATTGTTGTTGGTTTTTTGGGGCATGTTTTCCCGTCTCAATTCTATTTTAACCGTCTCTATCACGAGACTGATTATCTCCTCTTTCGTCATGCACACACCAACATGCACACTAACACACTAACACACAAACACATACGTCAGCACCCTTACACCCACTAACATACACTCTAACACACCCACCAACACACCCAACAGTACATCACATACACACACTAGCACCCACACCAACATCCACCCACACCAATACACCCACCAGCACACACACATGCACACACTCATCAACAGGCTCACACACACATACACATACGCAGATCACCACGCATGCACTAGCCATCACCAGCATGCACACCAGTGACTATTAGTATTACTGTATTAGTATTACTTATAATTATCTATATGCACATAATTTGGACACTAAAGACGAGGATGTAGTCTTAGATCTACTTTCTAGGTTCTGATGGGGCTGTCACATTATGACGCTTCTTACCGGCGTGGCGCCAACGCGCAAAATAAGTTGTACGCATCGAGACACGTCCAACTTTTCGGCGGTTTGGGAAAAAGTTTGACGTCAGCGCAGCGTGTTAGTAGCATGCGGCCAACGTATATTGGCGCATTCTCTCTCTCTCTCTCTCTCTCTCTCTCTCTCTCTCTCTCTCTCTCTCTCTCTCTCTCTCTCTCTCCCTCCACCCTCTCTCTCCCTCCCCCCCCTCTCTCTCCCTCCCTCCCTCCCTGTGTCTGTGTGTGTGTCTCTGTGTCTATGTCTGTGTGTCTGTGTCTCTGTGTGTGTCTCTGTGTGGGTGTGTCTGTGTCTCTGTCTGTGTGTCTATGTGTGTCTGTGTGTCTCTGTGTCGGTGTGTGTCTGTGTGTGTCTCTGTGTCTGTGTGTGTGTCTCTGTGTCTGTGTGTGTGTCTCTGTGTCTGTGTATGTGTCTGTGTGTGCCTCTGTGTCTGTGTCTCTGTGTCTGTGTGTGTGTCTCTGTGTCTTTGTGTGTGTGTCTCTGTGTATGTGTGTGTCTCTGTGTCTCTGTGTGTGTGTCTGTGTCTGTATCTCTGTGTGTGTCTCTGTGTCTCTATGTGTGTGTCTCTGTGTGTGTCTTTGTGTCTCTATGTGTGTGTCTCTGTGTGTATCTGTGTCTGTGTGTATCTGTGTCTGTGTGTGTGTCTGTGTGTCTGTGTGTGTGTCTCTGTCTGTGTCTCTGTGTGTGTATCTGTGTCTCTATATGTGTGTCTCTGTGTCTGTGTGTGCGTGTCTCTGTGTGTCTCTTTGTCTGTGTGTGTCCCTGTGTGTGTGTGTCTCTGTGTGGGAGGGAGGGAGGGAGAGAGAGAGAGGGAGGGAGGGAGGGAGGGAGGGAGAGAGAGAGTGTCTGTGTGTCTCTATCAGAGACACACACAGAGACACAGACACACACATAGAGACACACACAGAGACAGAGTCACACACAGACACAGAGAGACACACAAAGACACAGAGAGACACACACAGACACACACAGACACAGAGACACACACACAGACACACACATACACAGAGACACACACAGACACAGAGACACACACACAGACACACACAGAGACACAGACACAGAGACACACACACAGAGACACACACCCAGAAACAGAGACACAAACACAGACACAGAGACACACACACACAGAGACACACACAGACACAAAACACACACACACAGAGACACACACATAAACACAGAGACACACACAGTGACACACACTGAGACACAGAGACACACACACAGACACAGAGACACACACACTGAGACACAGAGACAGAAACACAGAGAAACCCACACAGCCACAGACACACACACACATACACAGAGACACACACAGAGACACAGAGACACAGACACAGAGACACACACTGAGACACAGAGACAGAAACACAGAGACACAGACACAGAGACACACACAGACACAGAGACACACACACACTGAGACACAGAGACAGAAACACAGAGACACACACACAGACCCAGAGACACACACACATAGACACACACACATAGACACAGAGATGCACACACAGACACAGAGACACACACAGACACAGAGACACACACACACAGACACAGAGACACACACACAGAGACACAGAGACACACACAGAGACGCAGAGACACACACACACAGACACACACAGCAATGTGCGAGCAACGTTCCTCCAACGCACTGGTAACGTGTGTTGACGTCCTGCAAACGTGCCCGTAATGGGCGATCCAACATGTTGGCATGCGTCGGCCCGCGTCAAAAGTTTTGTGCAAGCACAAAACGTTGGACGCGGCCCAACGCGCGCCAACGTGTCCGTCCAGACCTGGCTGTCACTCAAAGTGTACCGATGTGTACCGACGCGCCGTTAACGCGTTCGTAACACGCCGGTAACGCGTCCCGACGCGTGCTGACGTTTCGCCCAAAAAGGCGACGTGTCGGCACGCGTCGACTCGCGTTGGTGAGAAACGTCGTAATGTGACGACAGTACCATAAGGAAGTTCCTTGGCAACGTTCTGTGCCGATATTCGAGGGCGGCAACTCACTGTACTATGCGGTGCAATGTGTTACCCTTCCACAGTTCAGTACCAATTTAAGAATTTTGCCGTTTTAGTCCAAATTTCGACCACACAATATTTCATGCAAAAACTGGATATTGGGGCACGAAAACGCATTTTGTGTCTGAATGTAGATTTCGTCCACAGATCTGATTTCGTATATGAAGACGAATTTTGTGTATGAAATATACTTTCATAGGTGAACGTGATATATAGGTAGGTGGTGATGATTGAACTAACCTTCCTCCCAACTACTCCACCTCCCACTTCCTCCCAACTCCCATTTTACACTTTGCCGCTTTCTAAGCCGCAAATAGGCGTTATCATTCGTGTGTTTTTTTAATATATGGGAATCTAACAATACACTATATATTATATCAAATGCGGCGCTAATCCAAAGGTCACGAAAGCAGCTGGCGCTCGTTGCCTACTTGCCTTCACAATTGTTGTGGGTTTCCGGTAAATTAGGTTTACAACGCGCAAACCATGCCGGCGTGTCTGGTTTCCATGTCAGGCTGAAACCCACTAAGTTGATCGCCTTTTCTGGGCAAACATTGTTAATTTATTGATTTTATCCTCACACATACTTTGAATCTACGCACCAAATTAAATCTCTTCACAGACAATTCAGTAGTGTCCTATCAACAATATGACAACACCCGTATCGCCGATAAATACTTGCCGTTGGGGGGGGGGGGGGGGGGGGCCTTTAGTTTTAAAGAAGAGAGGGAGAAAATGCGTTAGAATTCCGGTGTGGCGGTTTCAGCGTGTTCCCCTGCTCAGACGTGTACCTCGCTTCTGTGCATGCGTCAGAATCTAATAAACATGGCCGTAATCGATTAACGCTACCCGGGCGACTCGGGTCATCCCAGTCGTCAGAATTTCAAATAGAACACGGCGAGTGGAGTCGACAAATACACGTGCCGTGTGCAAAAAAAGAATAACTTAGATTAATTAAATGGAAATATAGGTAAACTAGGCCATCATAAAATACTTTAAATCCTATTTTGCTGTATTTTTTATCGGTTATTAAAAAAAAAATAAAAAATGTCCACCCGAGCGCGGAGAAGCGTATTCGATTATTCGACCCGAGTTTGTAGGATGTGCGCATGCGCCAATAAGTGTCTCGGGTGATCCGAGTTGATGTGAAATCCGCGCATGCGCAGAAGCAACGGGACACGTCTGAGCACGGGAACACGCTGAAACCGCCACACCGGGTTGGACGTTTCGTCGGCCATCCTTCAGTGGGGTGAGCTTGGGTGGGTTGTGGTGGTGGTGGTGGTGGTGGTGGTGGTGGTGGTGGTGGAGGCGGTGACGGCGGGTGTGTCGCAGGGTGCGCGGGAACTCGGGTACGCGCCAGTAACAGATAGCGGCGTTGGCGGGGTGGCTGCTGCAGTGCACCATTCTCTGGTAGTAGATACAGACCCCTGCTGTGACCCGCCCGGTGTGGCGTACTCAGACGTGTCCCGTGCTCAGCCGTGTCCATCGCTTCTGCGCATGCGTCAGAATCTAACAGTATCGTCTGCGCATGCGTCAAAATCCATCCACATTCAAGCTGTCAGCTAAGACACTTCACTAAGACTTATTTGGATGTTCACTACAACCGTGGCCTAAGTAGGCTAATTCTAGACCCCTCCCCCCAGCCAAGAAAAGATAAATAAAAGTGTGGTGAATTCCTGCAGTAGGAAATAGAGATACAAAAACAATAATAAATCCGCGCATGCGCAGAAGCGATGGACACGGCTGAGCACGGGACACGTCTGAGTACGCCACACCGGCCCGTGAGTGGCTCCCGAGGCGTTGCAACAACAGGAAATACTAGACGGGACAAGGAGCCGGGACGCCACCAACAGCTGCTCCTCGCACCGCAAGGATGTGGGCGGCACTCACAGCCAGGTAGGGATTTAGCAGCTCTCACAACTAGGTAGGGATTCGGTGGCACTCACAGCCAAGTAGGGATTTAGCAACTCTTACAAGGTAGAGATTGGGCAGCACTCACAGCCAAGTAGGGATTTAGCAGCTCTCACAACTAGGTAGGGATTCGGTGGCACTCCCACAACTAGGTAGGGATTGGGCAGCACTCACAGCCAGGTAGGGATTTAGCAGCTCTTACAACTAGGTAGGGATTCGGTGGCACTCACAGCCAGTAGGAATTTAGCAGCTCTCAAAACTAGGTAGGCATTGGGCGGCACTCACAGCCAGGTAGGGATTTAGCAGCTCTCACATGGTAAGGATTGGGTGGCACTCACAGCCAGGTAGGGATTTAGCAGCTCTCACAACTAGGTAGGGATTTAGCAGCTCCCACAACTAGGTATGGATTGGGCAGCACTCACAGCCAAGTAGGGATTTAGCAACTCTCACAACTAGGTAGGGATTGGGCAGCACTCACAGCCAGGTAGGTGATTTAGCAGCTCTCAAAACTAGGTAGACATTGGGCAGCACTCACAGCCAGGTAGGGATTTAGCAGCTCTCACATGGTAAGGATTGGGTGGCACTCACAGCCAGGTAGGGATTTAGCAGCTCTCACAACTAGGTAGAGATTGGCCGGCACTCACAGCCAGGTAGGGATTTAGGATCTCTCACAACTAGGTAGGGATTGGGTGGCGCTCACAGCCAGGTAGGGATTTAGCAGCTCTCACAACTAGGTAGGGATTGGGTGGCACCCACAGCTAGGTAGGGATTTAGCAACTCTTACATGGTAGGGATTGGGTGGCACTCACAGCCAGGTAGGGATTTAGCAGCTCTCACAAGGTAGGGATTGGGCGGCACTACCAGCCAGGTAGGGATTTAGCTGCACTCACAGCCAAGTAGGGATTTAGCAGCTCTCACAGCAAGGTAGGGATTGGGCGGCTCTCACAGCCAGGTAGGGATTTAGCAGCTCTCACAAAAAGGTAGGGATTGGGAAACACTCACAACAGCCAGATAAAGACGTGGGCAGCTCTCACAGCAAGGTAAAGAGGTGGGCAGCTCTCACAGCAGTGTAGGGATCGGGCCACTAGCACAGCAGGGTAGGAATTGGGCCACTCTCACAGTAGGGTAGGGAGTGGGTAGCTCTCACAACAAGGTAGGGGTGGGAAGCTATCACAGCAAGTTAGGGATTGGGAAGCTCCCGCAGTAAGGTGTGGAGGTGGGCAGCTTAGACAACAAGATATGGAGGGATGGGGAGGAATGCAGCTCTCACACCGTATGCAAGTATAGCACCAGTACAGAGAGCAGGGGCTGTATGCAGGAAGCGGTGTTACCGAGCCAAAACGCGTTTAGGGCGGCATTTCCAGTTTAGCGGCGAAAAGTTTGTATGCGGGAAGGGCATTTAAGGCCGGCTACACTAACCCCGTTTCAGAGCACATTTAAGGATGGTGTTAGTGTTAGGTTAAGGCCAAATCTATTCAATGCTATCATATTTGACATAATTAAATACGCAATAACTGAACTTTCATCAAATTAACCCTAAATTCAAAGCGAAATTAACGCCATTGGCACCGCCGCGTCGACGTCGATATCCATACTGGCGGCAGCGGTGGCAGTTGCTTGCATTCGTTGGTTCGACAATATTAATATCGCCGCCGGTGCGGCGGCAGCGTTAATCTCGCTTTGATTTTAGGGTTAATTTAATCAAATTTCACTATTTGACTATGTAACTCTGTTAAATATAATAGCATTGGCGGCTTTATTTACAAATGTAAACTAAACAAATCGCCGTTGCGACACGCCGCAGTGCTTGCTGGTGCCCAGCGGTGTTAGATACCGATTAGGCCCAAATCTATTCAAAGCGACCATATTTAATAGAATAAGACACTAAAAAAGTGAAATTTGATTAAATTAACCCTAAAAACGAACCGATATTAACGCCACAGCTATATCGGGGGCGAAATTAATATTGTCGAATCGACGAATGTATCGGGAAATAGCGGTGCTCGCCGGGAACCAGCTGCAAGGAATTGGCCAAATCTATAGATAGATTCACGTTTAGCTAACACCAACCGTTTAGGCGCTCCTGCATACAGCTTGACACACTTCCCGAGAGCAGTGATAGCTAAACGGTGTTACCGGCTAACACCAAACGCCCGTAACACTGTTTCCTGCATATGGCCCCCAGGTGTTTGAACTGGTTCTGCCGTCTCTATGAGAATCAAGCTTCATGTGTGTGTACGACCTCGTGACTCAGTAACGGATGCCCATCCATGCAACGGATGTCCATCCCTACGTCAGGCAATGTGTGCAGGTTTTACGTTCAATCACTCTTACTGGTTGTTTCACACTTTGGAGTTTATTGCCTCTGTCACACTGTAGGTTACTGGCTGCGTCACACAGCAGCTTACTGGCTGCATCGCACTGCACCTTCCTGGCTGCATCACACTGCAGCTTACTGGCTGCATGACACTGCAGCTTACTGGTTGCATGACACTGCAGCTTACTGGTTGCATGACACTGCAGCTTACTGGCTGCGTCACACAGCAGCTTACTGGCTGCATCGCACTCAACCTTCCTGGCTGCATGACACTGCAGCTTACTGGCTGCATGACACTGCAGCTCACTGGCTTCACCACACTGCAGCTTACTGGTTGCATCACACTGCAGCTTACTGGCTGCATCACATTGCAGCTTACTGGCTGCAGCACGCTGCAGCTTACTGGCTGCATCACCCTGCAGCTTACTGGCTGCATCACACTGCAGCTTACTGGCTGCATCACACTGCAACTTACTGGCTGCATCACACTGGTGTTCTCTGTGGCGGAGTGGTTAGAGTGTCTGACTTTTTTCTAGGTCAGACTCCTAATCTGAAGGTCGGTGGTTCGATTCCCCGTGCCCCCATCTCTGCCAATTTGGATTTCCACCGCTGTGTATAACTTACAGCGTCATCAAAGGCTGGTTGCTCTCATACCATGTCTATGTGGTGTGGGAGGTTAAAAATCCCTTGGGTCGGTAAAAGTGTAGGCTCGGGCTTTCTATCGACAAACTGTCTAATGGTGAAAACAAGCCTATTCAGGCTTATCCATGATAGGCAGTATAAATCTTCTTCAACAACAACTGCAGCCTACTGGCTGCATCACACTGCAGTTTAATGGCTGCATCACTCTGCAGTTTACTGGCTGCATCACACTGTAGCTGACTGGCAGCATTTCCAGTCTACCTCCAGACAATATACTAACTCTTATAGCATTCTCTATGCCGGCGTGACGTCACAGCCTAGCCAAACTACTCGCGAAGGGTAAAACAACGCAGTAATTTGTGGCGCAGTAATGCTATGTCTATGCGGAGCATTTATTTTTGCAAAATAAATTTAAAAGCTTTCATTGGGTCGATTAAAAATATATTAATGCGCGATTGAAGAGGAAGATCTGAAGTATTTAATTTAACCTAAGAGCAATTTTCTCTGAAAGTATTAAAAACAGAGATAATAGTGAAAGTTGGGATATTCTCAGTGCCTGTGGTAGCCGTACCGGATCACGGCCTCAAAAACTATTTTCGGAAAATAAATTCAAGAACTTCCTATTGGCTGATAAAAAAAAAGATGAATGTGAAATTGTAGAGAAAGATCTGAACTATTTAATAGAAATAAGAGAAAGTTGCTTTCAAAGCACCAAAAATCACAAATTACTGTGATAGTTAGGGTAGTTTTAGTGTTGTCTCTATGACAGCGGCATTTGTTTTACCTTTCGCGCGTTGTTAGCGCAAAAAGTGCCCGGATGTCCGACATCGAGAATACAGACAATGCACTAACATACACTGCTACAGCATGACATGCTGCTAATGCAGCTTCGGGGAAATATGATAACTCTTGCAGCATACAGCCAATGCGCTAACATACATTGCTACAGCATGACATACTGATGCAGCTCCCAGGGAGTATGCTAACTCTTGCAGCATACAGCCAATGTGCTAACATATATTGCTACAGCATGACATGCTGATGCAGCTTCCATGCAATATGATAACTCTTGCAGCATACAGCAATGCGCTAACATACATTGCTACAGCATGACATGCTGATGCAGCTTCCAGGCAATATGATAACTCTTGCAGCATACAGCCAATGCGCTGACATAAATTGCTACAGCATGACATGCTGATGCAGCTTCCAGGCAATATGATAACTCTTGCAGCATACAGCCAATGCGCTGACATACATTGCTACATCATGACATGCAGATGCAGCTTCCAGGCAATATGATAACTCTTACAGCATACAGCCAATGTGCTAACATACATTGCTACAGCATGACATGCTGATGCAGCTCCCAGGCAGTATGCTAACTCTTGCAGCATACAGCAATGCGCTAGCATACATTGCTGCAGCATCACATGCTGATGAAACTTCCAGACAATATGCCAAATCCTACAGGATTCAAGGCGCTTATACCCCAGTCACACGAGGACTGCGTTCGCTAAAGATCGATTCGCGACGGCAAAACTTCCGACTTACGTCCATCTTACGTCCGCCTTGCGAGTTCGCGCCGCGAAGTCGCCAACCATAACACGTCCATTTTGGAAAATTTGGTCGCAAGGAGGTTGCCCGTGCTGCACGGGCATCCTCCTTGCGTCCTCTGCCGGCGGCGCCAAATTACTTTGGTTGGCGACCTGGCTCCAACCTGGCGGCGATCTGACACCACCAGATCGCCGCCAGGTCGCCAACCACAGTTTCCCAGCATTTTCGGACCGTGGGAACGGTGGCGGCGCAAGATTGGTGACTGCTTGGCGAGCACCCAGGGACCTGCCCGCCACCTAGCGGCGACGTTACTTTTTTCATACCGTGGGAAACGGTGCCGGCGCAAGATTGGCGCCTGATAAGCGACAGCTTGGCGCGCACCTAGCCACCTAGCGGCGACGTGGCGCCGCCGTTTTCGCATTTTACAGGTAGTATATATGCATATATGCTAGTGTAGGCACCCGCGGGCTTTGACGATTGTATATATTGAGCTGGGCAGTATTCCGGCGTTTCGAACGCGCCGGCTTCGTGCGAAGCATTTTGCGCCCGCTGCTCGCTAGGCGGCGTGCCGGTAGTCATATATAACCATGGCGCTCGGCCGGCCTGGCGCCTTCCTGATACGCACCCGGCCTGCGCGCCGGTTTGCTCACTCGAGAAAAAGTTTTGTTTATTTGATTCGGCGGTTAGGCCAGCCAGATACATTATTTAGATGGTAATAATAAATGTATTATCCACATCCGTTCTTGTGTTTGTCCTTAGCGGGTCTACACCGGGTATATAATAAGAAATCGTTCCTGGAACTGCTCATAAATACTCTGAGCTGCTGCTTCTGATGGTTCTGCTGCTGCTGCTACTACAACTTCTGCTACATCTGCTACTTCTGCTACATCTGCTACATCTGCTACTTCTGCTACATCTGCTACATCTGCTACTTCTGCTACTACTTCACCATTATGCCACCAAAGAAGACCAGAACATCACCTACAACCCCAGCTCCGGCTTCTTCTGCTGCCGGTTCGTCTGGTTGGGCGATGCCAGATATGGGTGTCGAAGAGGAGGAGCCAACACCGAGAAGCATGCCAGACCTTGACTTTGGGATCGATAGCCAGGTGGATGGAACCCGGCTCTCCCCTGAGATGCTGACTGCTGAACAGGAGAACGAGCTGGCTGACTGGTTTGCCGAGAATCCAATCTTCTACGACCAGTCACTGTCTGACTTTAAAAAAAGAAGCAAGCGGGACCGGCTCCTGAACGAGAAGGGGCAAAGTATGGGTCTCTGTGGTGAGTAATCCTGCTGTTGCATATTTTCTATACTTTCACCTTGTGCGCAACAATTTTCAGCCATCTGTTTGCATTGTTCGTAATTTGTGTAGGTTTCTGTACACAGAGCACAGTCTATGTTGTTGTATCCATATGTTCACAGCCTAATATATTTTAAGACATATATTTATTTAGTAAAGGACATGTACACAGTGTGTATGTGCTTTTTCTAGCCATCTGTAGAGTGTTGTATGTTTTTGTTCCATGTATTTGTGTGTTTTCCTGTTTTTCAGAGTGGTGTTGTCCTGTAAAAGCTGCAAGCATTTGTTAACCTCACTGTTGTAAGTGTCGAAACAGTTTACTGATTAGATCTCATGTTCATTTTTCAGGCACCTTCATCTGGCAGTGGTTCCGCAACCTGCGCACCATGTACGGGAAACTGAAGAAAAAGAAAAGCGGGCAGGGGGCGAAAATCATGACGGCGAGGAAGCTCTGGACACTGCGCCGCTTCCAGTTTCTGGACCAGCACTTCTGCGTCCGTGCACCACGGCGCATAACAAGCTTGGTGAGTGCTCATGTTTTATAATGTATGCTGAACTGTGTGTTGTTGTGCCACTGTATGATACCCTTGTTTTGCACAGCCATCGTGCATACTGTCATCCATGGAAGCGATATAATTGTGTTTACAAAAGTTGACAGTATTTATACAATTAATGCAATATTCTCTAGAATACCCTACATTAGCGTACTTTTATATTTAATAGGATGTTCTTTTGGAAACCTGAAAACCGACAGATGAAAAAAGACATTGTCATAACTTCTTTTAAGAATTTACATGTTAACTGTTGTGTAGAAATGTGTGCTATGTCTTTGGTTGTTAATAGGCAATTATTACATTGTATGTGACGAGCATATTCATTCCTTTTCTAGCAGGCTTCAGCAGCGGCTGGCCAACCTCCTGCTGCGGGCAACCATTTGTCTTCTTCTTTGGTCGTCCTGCCATCTCTGCCACCACTCGTCTGCGATGAGGTAGTCATCGATTGTCCGGCCGCTGATGGAGAGGAGGAGGCTACCACCATGCTCGGCAACCTCACCCCATCCGTTGGGTCGGGACACACCCCGGAGTCGAGGCCTGCTCTGGTTCACACCCCTGCCACGTCCAAGTCTGCCAGCGGGAAGGCGAAGGGGAAGGGACGCCTGGATGATGCCATCCTCCAGATGTGTAGTCAGATAGCATCCCGGGAACACACATCAGACAGTCACACGAGTGCGGCCCCGAGCGACCATCGGGTGGCGTTCTGCACGTAGATGGCATCGGAGGTAGGGAGGTTGACAGCGCGACAGTTCGCGCTCTTTCAGCGGAGGAATATGCAGATGATTATCGATATGGGGGAAGAGCGGGAACGGGAGCGGGAGCAGCAGAAGCAACAGCAACATCAGCAGCAACAGGTACCACAACAGCTACTACACATCACAACACAACAGCAACCACGCATGTCAACACAACAGCAAACACACATCACAACACAACAGCTACCACACATCACAACACAACAGCTACCACACATCACAACACAACAGCTACCACAACACACAACCCACCGATACACCATGCAACCCTTCATACAACCACAGCAAACGGTACAATACACACAGCCACAGGCACAAACCTACAGCCCACAAAAACACTACGCACCACATTACACACCTCTAGCACCGCAGCAACAGACAGTGGTAACCCCACCATTTGTTTGCCACCAACCCCAAAGACTCGCATCGACAGCTGGGAGTTCGGCCACACAACAACGCACACAGACAACACCAGACAGTGGGGGACCAAGAATGGGGAGGGGGGCTTCTGCTGCTGCTGCTCCTGGTTCTTCGTCCTCTTCAGTGACCAAGCTGTCAGGGTTCGAATCCCCAACCGCCTTCCGTGCATCGACGTCAATGTCAGGCCTTGACATTGCCCCTGAAGCATTCTCCATCAGTTCCCTCTTGTCAACACCCGATCCTCAGGGTGAGGTGTCCGGTGGTGGGGGGATGTTGGCCGCAGCCATGGATGCGACATCCATTCCCCGTAGAAAAAATAGTGGTGATGGTGGTGGTGGTGGGGGTGACACATTGGATAGGGACTAAATTTAAACATTTCTAAATAGTTTAATGTAAATATAGTTTCTACATTTCGCTCATTTTTTAATTTCTATAATAGTTAAAGCTGCATAGTCTGATGAAATATCTAATTTTCAAAACCAAACTAACGACAGACGTAGACCCATTCGCACCAACATCGACCCACAGAAACTTGTAATCTGCATCAACGACGGCCAGCAGTATGACAGAGAAAAAGCCTTTGTAGTTGTAATACACAGACGGCATGTTTGCTGTCAATAGCTCCGACAGTATGGTGAAAGTTCCAGCGTGTCCCAAAGTGGGTGGCTAATTCACGCCAGCCATCTTGACACTTAGGAAAAGACAGCAAGTCTTTATACTCTTCAATTATGGCTTCACAAAATTGTGTTGTGTGCAACTCTGAAGGAGAAGGCCAGGCTGTGGTAACTGTTCCCAGTTGCAAGGAAATGCAGAGTGATGGCCAACTTGAGTCCGGGGCTCAACGCCTTGCGCATTACGGTGTCCGTCTTGTCGAGCCTCGGGCTCACTCTCTGCAACATCTCGTAGAACATGGTTGGCTCCATCCGAAGGTAGCTGCAGAAATCTCCATGTGACTCAACCTCTAGCTCAGCCATGAGATGTTCATATTCCCCAAACGCAAGCCTTCTGGATATCCATGGGCGCACCCAGAACCTTCTCTGTCGCCTCCTTCTTTTTCTCAGATGTAGCAGACACAGGAGCGCCGCACATGCATCTTGTTGATGTAGTCTCCGGAGCCTCAATGCAGCCAGGCCAGCCATGACTACAGCCTCCAAACAGAAAGATCCAATCACTCTAGCCTCGACCCGGTAAACGCTGCAGAAGACGAAGGGTGTACTCTCAACCACGGTTGATGAAGAAGACGATGGGTGTACTCTCAAACACGGTTGCTGAAGAAGGCGAAGGATGCACTCTCAAACACGGTTGCTGAAGAAGGCGAAGGATGCACTCTCAAACACGGTTGCTGAAGAAGGCGAAGGATGCACTCTCAAACACGGTTGCTGAAGGATGCACTCTCAACGAGGCAGTCGATGATGAGGAAGAGCCATGATGTACTCCTACAAGTAGCAGGGAGCATTTCCCTTCTGCGTGGATGCGCTGTGCACCCTCCCGATGCCTGGATGATAGTGATAACATGCATCCTGACACCTGGCATATAAAGGGTGACGAAATGGTTGCCGACCTGGCGGCGCCCGATCGCCCACCTGGTGCAGCCCGGTCGGCGCCAGGTCGGCGCCAGGTCGGCGCCATACAGGCAGGGCGGCGCGAGGTCGGCGCCAGGTTGCCAACCACCTCATTAGTTGGCGTCCTGTCAGCGTCCTTGCAGCGTCCTTGCGGCACCTTAGCGGCTTTCTGTCGGTGACAGGTTACCGCTAAGGCACCGCAAGGATGCCGCTAGGACGCCGCAAGGACGCCGACAGGATGCTAACCGGACGCCAACATTTTTTTTATAACAATGTATCGAATGGGACGCTGGGTGGTTGGCGTCCTTTTGGGCGTAAGGAGGTTCCGAACATTAGGTTATAGCAATTTTAAATTTAGTAGTGTTAGGTTCTATTTATGATTACTTTTGCCACAATTCCCTGAATTCGGCGCGCAGTTGGTGGGAGTGTGGGTGTGGGTGTGGGTGTGTGTGTTTATAAGATTGGGGTGGGGATAAATGATTCCGAAACCAAAACCACATACTGGTGTCGCAGTTTCAGTTCCCAGCAGTTTCAGTTCCCACAATTGCTTCTGCGTATGCGTCAACATCTAACGGCATCGTCTGCGCATTGTCAATGGCCGTGAGCAATCTTCATATAGTAAAAGTTAAATATCTCTAAAACCACAGCACCTAGAAACAAGCTGATTGGAATACATATAGAAAACATGTTTACCAAAAAGATTATATTAAATTGATATGGTTAGGGTTCTGGATTTCTATTAATTTTGAATAATGTTTTGCACTGCGCATACCGCCAAACTCAACGCATTGTCAATGGTCGTGAGCAATCTTCATACAGAAAAAGTGAAATATCTCTAGAACCACACCACCAAGAAACAAATCGCTTGGTACACATATAGAAAACATGTTTACCGAAAAGATTATATTAAATTTATAAGGTTAGTCACACTGACACTATAGTGACAGCGATTTGCGGCGATCGGCGATGGTTTAAATCGGGCTAATGTTGACACATGCGCAGACAATGCTTTGACGCATGCGCAGAAGCAATTATGGGAACTGAAACTGCTGGGAACTGAAACTGCGACCCCGGACATGCGTGGAACGCTTTCTTTCACCCACAATAACCTGATGTGTATTAAACTCTTGAGTGGTGGGTACAAGTACTACAACATTGCTGGTTCATATAGATATGAGTTAGTGATCCTCATCTTGTTGTCGACGTGACACTAAGCCATTTATTCGCACTGTATAACCGAATACCTTTTTGTTTTGGTTTATTAAAAAAAATAAACCAAGAGAATTTAAAGGGTTTTTTTCTACTTGTCGGTCTTGTAAGTTGTAGCTGCAAGCAAACTTTCAGAGCAATATAACTTTTTGTGAAAATATGTGTGTGAAATCGTACACATCAGTGTTTAGCTGATGTGTAATTATTATATAATTAAATGTAATCCATCTCAAGATGCGTCATCTATCCAAGGTGTGCAATGTTTAACAAACGATTCTGGTTCATTATAAATCAAATGTTTCAGATGAATTAGTCGCCACATTACATACAACACCTAATTTGCGCCAAGTCTTCTGAGAAGTGTCAGAAAGTATTTTTAGTAAGACATGTACATACAAAAAACACACCCGTTCCCCGAAAAGGAAAACTAAACTAAAAAGGTATGTCAAGAATCCAACCCAATCTATTTGAGAATTTCCATCCTACACCCTTCATAATAACACTTGTAGCACATTCCTTTAGGAACGTGAAATAGAAATTCTTTAAAAAAATCAAAAGGCTCACCTACTGCCACCCTGGGCCCAGCTGAGAAGGGTGCACTGACTGTTGTGTAACCTTAGACAAAGCCGGTATTGGTTTGGAATGTAAATCGGTTTGCTTTCCTCTTAACCTTGACACCCAATCAAGTTGAAGGGTGTCATTTAGCGTTTTAGACTACTTTAGTCTGTGACTTTTGTCACAGGCACTGTGATTGTTTGTGCAAATGCATTGATTATTATATTCATCTCCGTTTAATCTTTTGGGGTTCTTTGCTTTGTTTTGTATAGGTCATTTGATATAATTCCACCGATAGCTACCCTATCATATCATAGACTGATTTCTATGGACACTCCAGGGTATGCTAGTCTTTTGAGTCCCGACTACATTCTTCTCCAGGATCGCCTCATTGTTAAATCTGCCTTTATTATGGGCTTTTGGGGTATTTGTTGTTGTTGTTGTTGTTGTTGCAAATACATGCAATATGCATATTTTGAAATTGAACAAATCTGTTGAAATTACATAAATAATATTTCTAAAAATATTAATATGCATAGATGTACCACTCTGTTTAGTAAATCATTCATATGGTCAAACATATATGCCGGTAATTCGGTAAGCTACAGTTGATATCGCCAATAAGGAAGAGAAAAACAGTCAGCAGCTCTGGGGACGAGTTCTCGAAGGCTTCCAAAGTCAAGAAAGTGAAAAAGTCAAAGAAGAAGACAAAGAAGAAGGATTCCTCCACAACGGAGTCCGATTCGGACACAGAACGCGCAGGAGTGTACGCAAAAATTGGAGTCAAAGTAGGCAAGAAGTGTGCCAAACCAAAGGCGAAGAAGGTCCACACAACAACGATGATGAGGGAGACCATTAAGGGTCACTTCAATCAATACATTTAAACCAGTAGAAGTGATCAATAAATTGACCTAACAGATTTCAGGCATCAAAGGGATTCCAGAAACTCTGAGCAAAGAGATGGAGGCTGGTATCCACCTCTCAGACGAACGCCGCAGGTTTGAAACCGTCCTTTGCACTATTCACAAGGCGGTTTTGGGAGCGCTAACATCAGTCACTCCCGTAGCTAACCGCATGCAGACGGGAGAATAAGTTCTCCTCGTTGGCGCGGGGCATGGACCGTAACATTGGGTTGCTTACAGCGGCATGCAACTACATGACCAATCGCAGATTTGAGAACGTTTTCAAATCAGTTACCATGGACGCTGGCAAGGAAGTAGCCAGATCTAAGAAAGTCACCGACAACGATGGCAAAGAGTACACGCTGTACTTAGCCCCCAAGCCGGTCAAGGGGAAACCCTTAGACAAAAGCAAGATGTTCGGGGGACAGTTGGCTCACCTCTACAAAGAAGTGGAAGTGGACAACAAGAGTGCTAAGAACACTGACGCGAAAGGCCGGAAGTTCGACAACTCCGCCAGGTTCCAGAGACCACGCTCGGATTTTCGGTTCCGACGAGGAGGCAAGAGGGGGCCCATCCTTCGGATTCAGTCCACATGGGAGAGGCCGAGGAGACTGTCAGCCCTCCAACTGGAGCGAGAACCGGGGATACAAAAGGGAGTTCACACCCAAACCCCAGTTCCCCAAGCCAGGGAACAAATAACATGTTCCACACAAACTCTGCAACCAGCAGCCCCGGACATGGTTACGGAGGAGACACAGACTTACGTAAGCATGTTTAAAGCGGGAAACATCTTAAATTGTCTAGATCAGTGGCAGAACATTACAACAGATAAGGAAATTCTGAACATAGTAAAAGGAGTAAAAATTCCATTTACTGAAGTGCCTAAACAAAAGAGAATCCCTTTTCCATATAACTTTAATGCAGAAGAAAAAGAACAAATAAATATTCAAGTGAATCTTTTTGAAGCAAAAGGCATTATAGAGCAGGTACTGCATACGAAAGGTGAATTCATCTCAAATGTATTTTCTAGACCAAAACCAAATGGCGAAATAAGAATGATTTTAGACTTAACCAAGTTAAATGAGATAGTGGCATATCAGCATTTCAAAATGTTCTCGCTGGAAACAGCTCGAGATTTGATTACACCCGATGCATGGCTAGCCAGTGTCGACTTAAGGGACGCCTATTATACGGTACCTATCTGTAAGAATGACAGAAAATTCTTGCGATTCATTTGGCATGAAACACTTTTCGAATTTACGTGTTTACCCAACGGGTTGGCTTGTGCACCCGTCTGTTTACCAAATTGCTAAAACCAATTTTTTTCGATAATGGCAAGGCAAGGACACACTATGTTTCCATATATTGATGACTCTTTTATTATGGGAGAGACTTTCGATCTTTGCCAAAGAGCAGTCACGGGATTATGCCATCTTTTAACAATGCTAGGCTTTTACATACATAAAAATAAGTCCGTATTTCTCCTGACAACAAAATTAAAATGCTTAGGGTTCATCTTAAATAGCAAAACAATGATGGTGTCGCTTACACAACAGAAACTAAATAAGTTTCGGGTTACGGCCAACCAGTTGATTGACATATATAGGCCAAAGATAAGACAGGTCGCCGTCCTTATCGGCATTATGATATCGTATGCCCCAGCTATTCTATATGGGGGAGTGCACATAAAGTCATTGGAAATAGACAAAAATCTAGCATTAGCACGAGCTAAAGGTAATTTCGAAAAGAAAATGACTATGTCAGACGAAGGATTAGGAAATATCCTGTGGTGGTTGGAACATGTTAATGACTCTCCCAATCCCATTAGGATGGGAGAACCCAACACGGTCGTTACGACTGACGCTTCGTTACAAGGTTGGGGAGCACATCGCAACGATGTAGTGACAGGAGGGAGATGGTTAGACAGTGAGAGTTCTGATCATATAAATGTTCTAGAATTAAAAGCTATCTACCTAGGTTTAGCGAGCATAGTAAAAGTACCCAAATCAATGTTCGCATTCTAACTGATAACACAACAGCTATGGCTTATGTCAGTAACATGGGAGGCACAAAGTCAAAACACTGTAATGAAATAGCACTACTCATTTGGAACTGGGCTCAGAAATACAAAGTATGGTTAACGGTGGCACACATTCCAGGGATACAAAACACTCTGGCAGATAAAAAGAGTAGGATTTTCCATGACCACCTTGAATGGTCACTAAATAAAACCATTTTCAACCAAATTTGTCAAAAATTGGGTAAACCCACAATAGACTTAGCAACGGTATTTGTCATGGCATCCAGAACCAAATGCATGGCACATAGATGCCTTCTCAATGATTTGGCGAAATGAATTCTTTTACATTTTCCCACCATTCAACATAATAAGCAGAGTAGCAAGGAAGATATGACTGGAGGAAACGCACGCGATCCTCATCATCCCCGCGCCGTGAATATGGCCTATGCTGCCGACACGGCGTAAAGAAACCACCAATCAATCAATCATCATCCCCGAATGGGACACACAACCGTGGCTAGCGGTGTTAATGTCGACAGCCAAAGGCTGCCTGCGATTCCGAAGATCCCGAGGAAACCTGACGCACCAAGGCCCCCTGGCACGACACGGAAACGTATCAACGACCCCGCTGCTAGCATCCCTTTTCTAAATAAATATCTAGAACAATTCGGGTTAGATAAGGTCACTCAACAATGGTTGGTGTCACACGCATGGAGGAAAGGAACAGTCAAGATGTATACCACATACTTAAAGAAGTGGGGCGTGCATTGCCTAATCAAGAAAGTGAAACCTATGAACCCATCTATATCCCAGGTAGCAAGGTTTCTCAGGATGCTAGAAGATGAAGGGTTAGGCTAAGGAGCCATTAATGCGGCGAGATGTGCCTTATTTATAATTATCCCACGAATAGATGGACACACTATAGGGAAACACCACGTCATTCACTGGGTGTTACGTTCTATATATGAACGGAACCCCCCGAAACCGAAATACAATCGTTTCTGGGATGTGTCGCTAGTGTTTAAATAATTTAAACAATGGCCACACAACAAACATCTGGACATAAAACAATTAGGGTTTAAAGTAGCGATGCTCCTTCTGTTAGTAACAGGACACAGAGGTCAGACAATAGTGGCCCTTTCGCTAACTGGTTATTAAAATCAAATCATTTGGGAGATCCCCTGTCAACAGTGAGTGTCACAAGATTCGCCGAGGATCAGAAGCTATGTGTCGTATCAGCCATACAGGCGTATTTATCCAAGACAAAAGGTATAAGAAACTCAAGACAATTGTTGATAAGCTTTATTAAGCCACATAAGGGCATCTCGCGGGATACCCTCGCGCGATGGACAATTAAGGTGTTAACACTAGCTGGAGTTAATACGGAACGATACGCCTCGCATTCTACAAGGGGAGCAATGGTCTCAAAAGCTCGATTGCTAGGGATTTCGGTAAAACGAATCCTGGCACATGCGGGATGGAAAACAGCCAGGTCGTTTGCAAAACATTACAACAAAAGACTGGAAAAGTCAAGTGGGATTGCAAAACGATTGCTCCAAGACTAGATGATAAAGGTGAGACACACAAAACTTTCAATCTCATTTTATTATCATATACAATTTATATTACATGCTTGTTAAAAGAGATAAACAATAAATAATAGAATATCAGGATAAAAATGCTATTACGTAAAAGTCTCCCTAGCCTGTGGCTAGCCAGAGGCTGTATACCGAGGTAAAATAGATTAGTTAGACGAATCTTACCTGGGTATAGATGATGGATAACTATTGTTTTCCCGAGGTATAAGCCTCGGATAGACGTGGGTGAGGGCCCACCCACCACACCCTACCACGTCTATTCAGTTGGCTTGTACCAAGAAAAATTACAATTACAATATTATTATTATTTTTTATTAGGAATCATTTTTATCCTGAATTAGTAGGTAAAGATTGCTGGACTGTGCTTCCTTCTCCCTCACCCACGTCTATCCGAGGCTTAAACCTCGGGAAAACAATAGTTATCCATCATCTATACCCAGGTAAGATTCGTCTAACTAATCTATATATATATATATATATATATATATATATATATATATATATATATAGGAATTACAGTCAGCCTTCGTTAAAGCCGATCAAGCATAACATTTTCAAAAACAAAACAATTATCTAGAATTGATTCTATATATGTAATATAGATACTGGTTCACTTATTAAGCCTTTGATACCACATAGAAGGGAATACCAAGCCAATTCAATAGAACATGTTACTGCAGAAGCCTATGGAGTCAGAGTTTTGGCATGCTGGCCAAAATTCATCTGACATGTTTGCACTTCAAATATCTCAGAAGTTAACCATTTAAAATAAAAGTTACTTCAGACTAAAGTAGGGACTAGGGTAGATTATAACGATCAATTTAGTATATTTATCTCAGGAAAATGACAGAAACTCAAAACCATCGGACTAGGCAACTTTAATCTATGCTACTTTGTTCCAAGCACCCAATGTTGGATTAGCGAAATTGTGTTATAAAGGAATTTTACCTAGAGGGATCAAATGAATTGTGGGATTCCGTTCCTTGGATATTTTGGCTGGAAGTGAGAGATTTTCGGGGTCAGTCGGACTAGCATGAACTCCTTGTATTCCGTTGTCTTTGACCTTTGTGTTTATACTATGTATCCATGGTGATTGCTATGAAGACTCGGTGACGCTGCTCACGCCATTGGGTACCTACAATGCAAGTAAATGGCTCTTGTCAGATAAACACGTAGTAAAGGCTGCACTGCCACTGTCGACCTCATTGTGTATACACTGCGACCTTTGACCCGGGTTGTGTAGCCTGTAGAGGGATCAAATGAATTGTGGGATTCCGTTCCTTGGATATTTTGGCTGGAAGTGAGAGATTTTCGGGGTCAGTCGGACTAGCATGAACTCCTTGTATTCCGTTGTCTTTGACCTTTGTGTTTATACTATGTATCCATGGTGATTGCTATGAAGACTCGGTGACGCTGCTCACGCCATTGGGTACCTACAATGCAAGTAAATGGCTCTTGTCAGATAAACACGTAGTAAAGGCTGCACTGCCACTGTCGACCTCATTGTGTATACACTGCGACCTTTGACCCGGGTTGTGTAGCCTGTGAACTTGGGGGAGTAACACCCGAACTGCCTGTGACTTGGTGAGCGTATCGCACTCTCTGACCAGGCTGACCTCCAACGTTTACCTTTCCAGGCACCATGTTGTTTCTGTATTAAAGTATTAGAAAAGAAACCACACTTTTAACATCAATATTTGCGGATGGAATTTGTCTGGACCATTATTGAGTTACTCCTGTCTCCTCCCCCCCCCCCCGCCCACACACACACCAAGTAGCGTTCTGCTGGTGCTGCCTGGGTGTCCGACTTGTTGCCTGGCTCTGGCTGCCCTCCTTAGTGCGTGGTACCCGTGATGTGTACGGGCGGCTGGTCGTTACGGAGTGACCGACAAGCCCCCCTGTGTGGGGTGAATAACTAGAGCAGCTATATTGCTCTGAAAGTTAAAGGGTAGGGTTTGTCGTGTGTGTAGGAATGTTAAATGGGACAAACCACAAAACACCAAGCGTCAGTTTGGGTTTTGCATCTTAATCACTAGAATATGTAAGAATGTCAAGTCAGTTCGTGTGAGACAGAGCATGCAATAATGTCAAGTCAGTTCAAGTGAACACAGAGTATGCCAGAAATACGTGGTGGATACAGAGTATGCAAGGATGTGGATTCAGTACATGTATGAAGTCAGAGTATACAAGAATGTCAAGTCAGTACATGTGAATATAAAATTAAGAATATGCATGAATGTCAATTCACTACATGTATAAATACAGAATATACAGAGTGTTGATTCAGTATATGTAAGCACAGAGTATGCACGAATGTCAAGTCAGTTCATCTGAACACAGAGTATACAGGAATGTCAATTCAATACATATTTTTGTTACATTCGTAAATTAAGTACGGGCAATTTCAGTCGCAAACAATTGTCTTCCTCATTCCACCGCTCCCTGTCCTTTACCTAGTAATTCAAGTGCCAGGCGAGGTTATGACAAGTATAAATTGTTAGCTCATTAGTTTGACTCGCCCAGGGTTCCATTATTGCATTGAGACCTCTTTGAGCTGACAATCACTACCCATCTTACTTTTTCATATTCATTTCTACAACCTTCTTTACGATATTAAAAGCAATTTCTACGACGTTCTTTCCGCGATTAAGATATCTACTAGTTCCTTTATGGACTCTTACAATTCGTGACTAATTTGAATTAAATCAATATATACACATAATTTAAGTAGAAAATACTGAATCCGGAATGAATATTTCTATTTGAGACAATATTGGGATTAGCGACCAATATTCGTTAAATGTTTGGTGGGCGTTGCAGTGGGTTAACAAGTTTTAAAGGTTTTTTTGTTTTTCTTTTGTTAAAAAAAAAGATTTTTGTTGTGGGACTGCTGGGTTGGGGTGGCGTGGTGATGGTGGTGGTGGTGGTGGTGGTGGTGGTGGTGGTGATGCGGGAGTTAGGAAGGGGTGGGAATAGGAGGGGGTGGGAAGCTACGACGCCAGATACCTCCAGATGTTGACACTGTCCTCATAAGAACCCTGGATATCATAAGCACCAGGATGCCACCCTGACCCCTGGGGCTGGGCGCTGACATGAACACCCAAGTGTAGCACGAGAAGAAAGTACCCATTTTCAAGTACTTGCTGTTTACTTGGAAAATTGGGAGTTTTTTTCTTATCTTTTTCGCACGTGGAGAAATAAAGAGTACGTCGCGTTAAACAATATTATATTATAAGCATGTGTCGCCCTGTGTATTAGCATATGTCCCGCGTTCAACCGGTGGTGATGCAGGGATATCTGGTGAAATGCTGTGCAACTTAAGAAATGTCTTTTATCGCGCTCACAGGCTGAGACGCTCATTGAAGAAATGCATCTCTAGTAATCAAAGACACATGTCGATGCACCCTGTATCATCGTGTATGCATTCCACTCGGAATGTCGATGCACACTGTATGCGTGCCACTTGGAATGCCGATGCACAGTGTATGCGTGCCACTCGGAATGTCGGTGCACACACACCCGGGCACACACCCGGGCGCCATTCACAGATTGTGGTGTCTTTGCAGGAGAAGGGGCCATATGCAGGAGTCGGTGATAGTGTCGGTTGGTGTTAGCCGGTAAACACGTTTAGCTATTACCGCCCGCGCGAAGTATGTCACGCCGTATGCAGGAGCGCCTAAACGGTGTGTGTTAGCTAAACGTGAATCCCTTGCAGCCAGTTCCCGGCGAGCACCGCCTAATCGGTATCCAACACCGCCGGGCACCAGCCAGCACTGCGGCAGCGATTTGTTTAGTTTACATTCGTCGATTCGACAATATGATTAACGCCGCCAATGCGGCGGTGGCATTAATATCGGTTCGCTTTTAGGGTTAAATTGATAAAATTTCACTTATTGTGCATTTAATTCTGTTAAATATGATAGCATTGAATAGATTTGGGCCTAATACATTGCCGCCGATGTGGCGGCGTCGGCCAGTATGGATATCGACATCGACGCGGCGGTGGCGGCGATTTGTTTTGTTTACATTCGTCGATTCGACAATATGATTAACGCCACCAATGCGGCAGTGGCGTTAATATCGGTTCGCTTTTAGGGTTAAATTGATAAAATTTCACTTATTGTGTATTTAATTCTGTTAAATATGATAGCATTGAATAGATTTGGGCTTAACGTAACCCTAACACCAACCTTAAACGTGCTATGAAACGGGTTTAGTGTAGCGGACCTTAAACGCGCGGTGTTAGCGTAACACCGCCCGTCGCATACAGACTTTTTGCGGCTAAACTGGAAATCCTGCCTTAAACGCGTTTTGGCTCGATAACACCGGGTCCTGCATATGGCCCAAGGTGGTTACTGTTGGTTTACGGGACGCGGTGGCCGAATCGGTAGAGCGCAGGCTTCCCGTGTGGGAGGTCCGGATTTCCAATCACGGTCGATTCAAACTAATTCTAGAAAATTTATACTTGTCGTTACCTGGCTTGGCTCAGCATTACTAGGATCGGAAAGGACTGATTAGCTCAATATCAGGATAATGTGACTGAGTTGGAAATTGGGGCATGGTGCTGGCGGCCTGGTCTCCCAGTGGGGCAGCACTATAAAATCATCGTGAGTGCGCTGTCACAAGTCAGTACCCATCCTGATATGACCTAGCTGTTGCTAGGACATAACACTCCAACAAATAATACTGTTAGTTTATTTAGAGAGGATACAATTAAGAAGGAAAAATACGTTGATTTCAAAGATATTATATGACTGTGGTTGCAGGCTTTGTGGATGTTATCTGATGTTTGTTTGTCTCGTCTATTGTAATTCTTGGTTGTTGTACAACTCGATCGCTAGACCCCCCACCCGCATCCCAGATTTTTTTTGGGTATCCAGGGTAGGTAAATGACAATTAACTGACCTAATTTAATTGGCAAACATGAAACCACCTTCGAATGGTTCCAAGGACCTTGTTTATTTGTTTATGGTTAATTTATATGGTTTCGTGCCATTTCTTTTGCAAACCTCTGACTTCATGACTCGTGAAATAGACAGAGTATCATCAAATTGGAGTGAGCTAAATATAAAATCAAAAACAGCTGCCTGGATGTGATGGGTAAGGCGCACAGAGACAGGGAGGAGACAGTAACTTTTCATGACACCGGATGTTAATATGGGTATTCCGAGTTATGCTGGGCCCTTCAGGAAGGACAGACACTGTGACTCAGCAGGCTGGATCGCAGCTTCAGTGTACATGGCGGAAGTGGGAGTTGGTACCCTCAGCTCTACCCTTCATTGTTGACCCAAACTACCTTTTCACGTATAACCACATACCTCCTGATGACTAAAATTCATAGGATTCTTGTCATGAATTTGTTTCCAATGTAGATTTCCGTGAAATTGTCCTAACAAATATTTTACATGAGATAAAATACCACTTCGTGTAATTGTGTTAACCACATCCTCAATTCTCCGGTGCGTAAGCTGAAACTGCAGCTCGTGCTGGGCCACAACTTCTGAGCTTCGGTCCTTCCCCTGAGGGACCAGCAGACGTGGCAATATCAATATTATTAGAGGTGAGACCAATATTAGGCCTTAACCTGCAGAAACCACTGGTTGCATTAGGCCTCAACCTAGAGAAACCCCCAGTTACATTAGGCTTCAACCTAGAGAAACCCCCAGTTACATTAGGCCTCAACCTATAGAAACCATGTGTTACTGTAGCATGACTGTAGGAACAAGATGAAACTGTTATGCCCCCCTTGTGTGTAGGTTGCTGCACTTTCCATAGCGGCTATGTTTATGCCACTACACTTATATTGCGCCCCCAGTGAGCATATCAGGTGACTGACTGCACTCCTGGACAGTTGTTTTTTTCCCCCTTGGAAATGGAGGAAGTGTCTGCATGTTTTTGTTGGACCCAGTTTGCCACCCGATTAAACACGATGATGCTTTTTAACTTGTAGACAAACTACAAGTAACTCACTCGCAAGCTTAGTTTCATATGGTTGTTGAAATGTTGCCATTGGATGGCAACAGAAACGCGTCTGAAACGCGAGACATTAAGCACAATTCGATGAAGCAATTGTTGGTTTCTTTTTACACATCTTTTTGTGTAAATATATAGATACTACAAATCTAGATACGGTCTAAGATTGCTGCGAGTACTCATCTTGATACATGTTGTAGGGGTTTTACATCCTACCTACATATAAGGTCGTAACAGAATGGGTACCGACTTCTGACAGTGCACATTCATGGCGACTTTATAGTGCTACCCCACTGGGAGACCAGGCCACCAACAACATGACCCAATTTCCCACTCAGTCACATTATCCTGATACGGAGCTAACCAGTCCTTGCCCTCTCCTCGTAATGCCGAGCGCCAGGCTCTGGAGTGACAAGTATCAATTTTGTACATCATTTGTTTGGTTTGGCTGGGGTTTGAACTCCCGACCTTCCGCATGGGAAGGCTGCGCTCTACCGATTCAGCCACTGCATCACATCTGAAGTGGGGGGTGGGGCGGGCTGGGGTGGAGGTGGCACCCTTATTATTAATGCTCCAAACCTGGTCGTACATAATACTCATTCCTCCAGAACTCATCTTATATTATGCTGAGGGCATAGCCTACAACAGTCTTGGAGCGGTGGTACGCGTACATTTAACCTGTTACTAGTGTTACTGTTAGTGTATCAGGACAGGCCAGTGTCACCACCCACATTGGTGATCCATTGACCCCTAATTAGAGTGCAAGAAGTTCAGTTCCTGTTGGTAGAAATGCCCAGTTCAAGTGGTCTGCATCATGCACGTCAACGCCTGGTCACTGGTCATCACTCAGCGTTCAGTTTTACTAATCTGCATCCCGAAATTCCTGCCAAAATAGTATTGGTTAACAAATAAACCCTATTACTACATTAGTTATGTCACTGCAATCAGAGAGAAAGTCTATTCTGGTTTTTAGTTAAAATTTGCATATGCCTATGGTTTTGAATTGTTGCCTTTATTTTAAAACAAATATTATTTTGTTGTTATAGATAAATACATTAGGTTGATCATTATTTACCTTCTTTGCTTTAGTTTAAAATAACTTAGATTTTAAATAGCTAACTTTGGAGATATTTGAAGTGAAAACATTCCAAGTTAATTTACGCAAGCACGTCAAAATTCTCATACCATAATCTCCAGCTGTAACAAGTTATATTAAATTGGCATATTATCCCCATTTATGCATCAACACATGCTTAAAAGGTGCATTAGTATCTATATTCGATATGTAGATTCCAATCTAGATACACATTTGACGCTTCCGTCGGACTATGCAGCTTTAAGCCATGCCTTTTCCTTTAAAATGATATTCTTCTTGCAGATCTGTTTGCAAGTCAGTAGTGTTCCAATATGTTAATTACATAATATATAATTTTGCATTTCGCTAAAGCTAGTTGTGTATTTATTAGTAACACTGGTCGCCGTCTCAGTGGTCAGTCCCCGTGGTCATGAGTAGTTAGTTATCCAGACCCGACATGGCGGGGAGGCTCGTTACCCTGGTAAGTGTTTATGGGTTTGTTTTCGCTGGTCTTGTTTATTTGTGGTCAGCTGCCGGTACAGCGATTCATGAAGCCGTTAGTTGGCTGGGCCGTGAGAAAGGAAATGTACACATCTGCCATAATCCTCCCAGTTAAGGCTGCAGGCACCATGAATGAACGTGTTGTTTGTTTTACTTCCTAGCAACATCTAAGGTCATATCAGGACGGGTACTGACTTGTGACAGTGCGCACCCATGGTGACTTTATAGTGCTGTCCCACTGGGAGGCCAGGCCACCATCACCATGACCTGATATCCCGCTCAGTCACATTGGTCGTAATGCGAAGCATTACGTTTGATGCGAGGGAAGGAAGAGACCCTCCCCCGCCGTTGTGGCGCTGCCTACTCACCTCGGCCGAGCCCCGGCTCGCCCCCCCCCCCCCCTCCTTCCTGCCACCTTCCTTGTTCTGGCGCTCACGCCTCACCCGACGCCCGCTGCTCACCACATCTCACCCTCCCCCGGGCCGCCAGCATTCGCACCTCACCCCCCTTCCTCCCTTCTAAGGCCGCCCGCCGGCTCTCCTCAGGCACTCACCTTCCTGCCGTCTTCCGCGACTCTCCACTTTTTCCTTTTTGGGCCTACACCTCGGACCGCTGACACACACCAGCATCCACCACAACCATGCCTCAAGGAAAAGGACGAGGACGGAAGGGCTCCCGGGCCGCCCCCCGGACCCCGGGGCCCTCTACGTCGCCCGGGAGGGTCGAGTCACCATCATCCGTCTCGGTCTCCCCCCCGGCGCCCTCGGACCTTTCCTCGGGCGCCGAGACCTCCTCAGTGCTGGAGGCTATCCAGCGCATGCAGCTGGAGCACCGGCAGGCCAACGAGGAGCACCGGCAGGCCAACACCGAGCACCGGCAGGCCACTGCTGACCTCCACGCCCGGATCGACCACATCAGCGCCAACGGGACCCGGCCCGCGCCAGAGGCGCCCCCGCCGGCCGCACCAACGCCTCGGGCACCTGCCACCGCCGCGGCCCGACCCCCGCCGCCGCCCCAGGCGGCCCTCCCCGGAACGACACACGCGGAGTACGGGAGGTACCGCCACATCCTGCCCCAACTGCAGCCCTGCACATCGCCGGCCTACCAGGGGGAGGAGACCCGCCACAACCCCGCCTCCACGGCCGACGCCGTCAGGGAAATCCTGGCATCCGCCGAGGCGCGGCATTCAACCAGACGCCAAGGCATCCCATCCAACTACATCTTCCCCTCCGATCTGGTGAGGCGAGGTCCCGAGAAGAAGCCAGTGAAGAGGGGGGAGGCGACCAAGGACGAATACGCCCTCGCCCTCCTCACCCTCATCGACCACCCGGACTTCCCCGCCCACTCCGCCCCGGGACTCCACCACCATATCCTATCTATCTGTCGTGATAACCTCCTATATCCCTGGACGACCGTCCGCCACTATTCTGAGGCGGTCTTTACCGCGATCGCGGACGGTACCCTCCCCCACGGCTGGCACGACCCAGTAGCCATAAACCTCCTCAGACTGGAGTCCCTCGCCATGCCTCCCCACCCCACCACCACCCAACTCCCCTCCCTCGACCCTGCAATGCCCCGCCCCCAGTCCCGCGGCCACACCGACACACGCGTGGCCTACAGCAAGGAGACCCACGGCCCACTCTGTTATCCTGACACTGAGCCAACCAGTCCTTGCCCTATCCTAATAATGCTGAGTGCCTGTCTAGGAAGTGACAAGTATAACATTTGAAGTCATTGGTTTGACTCGACCAGGTTTTGAACCCACGATCCCATGGTCTACCAAGACGGGAGACAGACACTAACTCATTCGGCCATCCCGTCTGGTTCCTTGAAGGAACAGAGGTTATCTAATGGTTATGATACTTGCGCGGAATGTCATATACGTGGATTCGAGTACCGTTCTAGGCATGGTGTTTGGTAAGACCAACAGGACCACGACAAAACCAATGTAAATGAAGCTTATATGCCTGTCACACTATGACGGATTGAGCAACGGACAGAACCGGACAAAGAATATTCTAGTCCGGTGTTATTCGGACTTGAAATGTATCGGACGGGTAATGGACGGGTAATGGTTGATAACGTATCTAACGATCTAAGGACAATCAGAATACAAAAAGAACTATAACAAACGGCAACGGACATGTAATGGATATGGAATGGACCGTAACGGATAATAACCGCATATGTCAGTCTGGCGCAATCTGTTACAAGTGTTGTGCATGCCCAAAACTTGTAACGGATCAAGCCGGATATCAACGGATATGTAACGGACACAAACCAGACTTTGCCGGATATCAACACACTTTGTTTGGTGTCTTTCCGTTCACGAAATAAACGCCCTAGAAAGCATGGGAAATGTAGCCTACAACAACTCAGACTAGTTCCCGTGGATATCACCAGACGGCGCCACTGTTGGACACGGAAGCAACAATGTCTTGATACCCGATCAGTACTTAGCCTTAAAGCGGGCATACAATATATATTCTACTGGTGCAGTTGCACACTTCCTAATTACAAGTGCAATCAAATTCAAAATGTGGACTTGTAGCTGACACGATTAAAATAAAGAGAATCGCCCACAGCATGCTGACCACAAAGTATGCATCCGATAAAACCCGAACATTTTTCTAAATCAATAGCCGTGTTTACACGGGGAATTGTGAAACGATCTAGACAAATCGATTTATATGAAGCGATGTAGTGGCGCGTTTACACGAGCGAGTTTGAAAGTGTGTCGGCGACTGGGAACCAGCAGCCTTTGTTGCGCCTGTTGCCGGCAAGCACTGCTATTTGTTTAGTTTACACAAGTCGATTCGACGCCGATGTAGCTGCTACGTTAATATCGCTTGGAATTTAAGGTTAATTTAATTAAATTTCATTATTTGAGTCTGTAATTCTGTTAAATATGATCGCATTCACTAGATTTCGGCGTAATCGGGCCCTAACACTGCCAGGCACCAGCGATTAGTTACTGCTCCCCCTGTAGCCGGCAAGCACTACTATTTTATACTATCGCCGCCCGGGAACCAGCTGAATCGATTCATATAAACCGTTTCATATGAATCAATTCAGCCCTAAAACGCCACAACGTCGCATCTACACGGCAAATGTGAATCGATCTAGGCAAGGCGTTTTATATGTGGCGTTTTAAATCGCCCGTGTAAACAGGCCTAATGCGCCTGTGTACATTTGATCCTACATATCCAACTTAGATACTGGTGCACCTATTAAACATTTCCTGCTGCATAGAAGGGATACTGAGTCAATTCAATAGCACCTGTCAATGCTGTAATTCACACCAGCCTATGATGCCCAGCATTTCGGTATGTGCATCAAAATTACTTTGCTTGTTTTCACTTCAAATATCTCCAAAGTTAGTCATTTTCAATCAGTTACTCCAAACTATAGTTTGATAACGACCAGTTTCCTGCCAGGTGCTGACTAGAAGAACTTGCACCCTTTTTCTAACCCAATAACTACTTATATTTCCTGAACACAACTCAAACAAGTAAATATATAAACATGTCGAAATCTATATGTTTTACTGCATCATTTATTAGACGGTAAAGCCTTCCTAGCAATTAATGAAATTAACAAGTTGCAATAGAAATGCACACATTAAATTTTTTAAGGTAATTAGACTAACACAAAATATGGTAAAAGCCGGATTTGGACTGTTTACAGTCTACCGTCACAGTCCATGAACAAGAAACACGAAACCGTAAATTATTACTAAGACAAAGTTCAAAAGATTTGAATCAAATTGGACGTGCTGCCCAGCGGTGAAAACAAGTGCTAACACACTTATCCGGTATGGGAAGGGTAAATAAATCCATCACCCCCTCCCACCCCCCCACAAAAAGTAAAATTGAGCAGTTGGCCAACGCGATTGTCAACACTGCACAATGTTAAAAGTACCCAGTTTGTAGTCCTAGATAACAAAACCATTGTCTTTTGTATCAGTTTCTTCCTGTGTACATTCAAGTTGAATAGTCCAATAAAATCACACAATTTTCGAAAACAAACCACTTATCTAGATACTTGTGCACTTATTAAGTGTTTGTTTCTACATGGGAGGGGATACTAAGTCAATTTAATACAACATGTTACTGCTGAAGCCTATGACAAGCACACCATAATTAATTTGGCATGTTTACATTTAGAATATCTCCAAGTTAGTCATTTTAATTCAAAATTACTTTAAGCTAAAGTAAGATAAATTATAACAACCAGCCTAATATATTTATATCAGAACACGACAGGAACTCAAAGCCATAGGGCTATGCAACTTTAAAGGGACATTTTTGTTTTGTTTTTTTTGTTGTAAATATAGTTTATTCATTGAATAAAGTCTTTTGTCAGCGCCGTGGCACTGGTCTTCCAGCCATGTGACAATACAGTTATTTACAATATATGCAGCTAGCCCAAATCAGCTGAACTAACAATATCAAACATTCAAAGGCTTACATATGGTATAGTTTGACAATTCACATACAAAAATAGCAGTTATATGTTGTATTCCTACACACTTGATACATACATGTGTATTGATTAGACCTTTACATTACGGAGTGGTTAGGTACATAGTTTTCCTTCATAGGTTTGTATGCCTACTATGTTGTGAATTGCAAAACTATCATGTTGTTGGAGTTAACATTTTGAGATGGAGTGAGTGTTAGTAGAATAGTTTGTTTATTCTGTTAGATAGAGTGTGGTTAGCTTATAGGGTTATGCTTAAAAGGTTAATACCTCAGGTGTTTTTTTTGACTACATGAAGTAGTTTGAGTAAGTAGGTTGTTAGTAATGATGGGATAAACAATGCTTGGAGGATTGTATGTTTCAGTCATTTAGTAGTCTAGTACAGACTTTATTAGTGTCTATGTTTGTACAAAGACCCCATAATACCAAGACAGCTCACTCAGCCTGTACTGTGTAATCAAAATGATCAAACCCACCACGTGGTGGGCTGGCCGTTCCCCCGGCTAAACAGATGCCACAATATATGCACAAATGTATATATGAATGTGAAAGCTGTGTGACGATGGCAATCCGATATTGATGTGTATTCACGCTTACCCGCCTCATGCATTATATAACCATATATGTTTACATGTGAAACACCAACCAGCAGCTGGGTCAATCAAACCCACTACAAGGTGGCACCGCAAAATTTACATCACATGGGAGAGATAGGGAGTGAGCCGTCCCAGTACCATAGGGCCCCCGGTCTATAGCACTGATACACCTTTCCGAATTTGCTGGGCAAATAATTTGTACGGTGGATAACTTGGTTTGTTGGCAGCAGGCAAAGGAGCGCGTGGGGTGGTGGGAGGGGGTAGGGTGGCCATAGGTGCTTATAATAGATAGCTAATTAAATATGGCGACCTCATCACTAGGCCTGTAGAAGGGCCTGATTGGCTTGGTGAAATCTTACCAGGTTCTTGAATTCTAGTTGTGTTTGTGCATGTCTAATTCTGACTGGGAGTTCATTCCATAATTTGCTGCCTTTGTAGATAGGGGCTCTTGTCAGTCTATTTGTGAGTGGTTTAGGAACTTTGAGGAGTGTAGCATCCCCCTGCCTGGTAACTCTGGTAGTATGGTCTATGTAGTTTTCATCCTTGGCTCTGATAAACATAAGAGATAGCAGATGTGCATCTCTCCTTTGGCTCAGGTATGTGATATTAGATCTAGTGTGCATCTCATTCACTGAGAGAACTTTGCCCCTATATACTGTTCTAAGAGCTCGGTTTTGAGTTCTCTGTAATTTATTTTCTTGTTGTTTTGTTAAAAGGCCATAGATTAGATCATTATAATCTATTATTGGCAGTATAGTTGCCTTATACAGTTTGAGCGCTGTGTTCTCACTCATGTAGCATCTTATTTTTCTAAAGGTTGTCATTCTCATACCTAGAATTTGGTTCAGCCTCGATAGTTGCTGGTTCGCATTCAGTGTAGAGTCAAGTGTGGTTCCTAAGTATTTGTACGAGTTCACTTCTCTTAGCACTGCATTGCCTATACATAGCTCTATATTTTGCGCGTGCGATTTTCTAGATTTTGTTCCAAATATCACATATTCTGATTTTTTTTGTGTTTAACGTAAGTCTGTTATCAGCACACCAAATATTGACCTTTTTTAACACCTTGTTTACCATATTAGCAGCCAGAATACATTGCACTGCCAGATACAGCGCTGGATGTTGGAACATTAAGGGCCATTTCTGGCACGCCATATGGTCCTAATGAATCCTAGCTGTCCACTTAAAGAGACATACTAGCTTTAGAGCAGCAAACCCTGCTCCTATTTATTTATATTTACGTTGGGAATGAAGCCCCAGAACAGTGGTGTCACTTAATTTAAATGTGCACAGTCAGACGGGTTTCAGGTCATGTCGTTATTATTTATTTTTTTATTTTTTAGATAAATGTTTTAAGTTGATCGTTATAATCTATTTTACTTTAGTTTGAAGTAACCTTTATTGTAAGTGGCAAAATGTGAAGCTATTGGAAGTGAAAACATGCTAATTAGATTTAGGTGCACATTAAAGGTCTTACACCATAGACTTAATCAGAAACATGTTCTATTAAATTGACTTAGTATTCCCTTCTATGCATCATTAGGTGTTTAATGAGCGCACCAGTCCCTGAGTTGGATATGTAAAATTAAATCTAGATAGGAGTTTGGTTTCTAAAATGATATCACTTCATCGCCCAGTGTAGCTTTATTCTAACTGAAGTGCTGCATTGTTGTCCACTATTGGCTACCAAAATACTCAGAATACGATTTGCAACAGGGTAATAAACCGGAATCAAATTACAGAATTGCAGCACTTGCGCTGTATGCAGCTGTTTTTGGCGTGTGCATGTGTGCTTGTGTTTATTTAGCGAACTATGTTCACTTAGTCCCTAATACAATCATTCACTCACCATGTTGCTCTGTTTAAGAATACACCAATAGTAAGGACCCTTCTGCAAGCCGTAACCTGACAATATAACCACACTTTAACCTACGGTCAGAAAATGTTCTGAAACGAGTATGTGGAAAAGCGATATGCCCAATTTCGGTAGAACCCGACAATTCGGTGGAATGTAGTACCTTTCCACGATTTCCTTTTGAAATGAAAACTCTAGTGTGCGCGTATGTGATTTCGAATGAGGGCCAGTGTAGTTTGTTATATATGGTAGGTTGTCAGTATAAACTACTATAGTTTGAAGTAAATGGCTAACTTTAAATACATTTGAAGTGCAAGCAGGCAAGATATTTAGTGTGTGCACACCAGTTGAACCCAATTACAATAAACCATTGCTAGATTAAAGCTGCATAGTCCGATGAAACCAATCCAAAACAATTATCTAGATTTGATTCTACATATCCACCTTAGATACTGATGCACTTATTAAACATTTACCAGCACATAGAAGGGAACACTGAGTCAATTACTAGAACCTGTTACTGCAGAAGCCTATGTTGATAGAGTTTTGGCAAGCTTGCCAACATTAATGTAGCATGTTTCCATTTCAAATATCTCAAAAGTTTGTGATTTTAAATCAAAGTTACTTCAAACTAAAGTAAGGTAGATTATAATGAACAGCCTAATATGTTTATCTCAGAAAATGACAGAAACTCAAAACCCATCGGACTATGCAACTTTAACTAGATCACATTGTCACCTCGAGAAGCCAGTGAGTTTGTATCCTCCCTGGGGCATAATGCCAAGGAAATGTTTAATGAGTGCAATAGTATCTAAGTTATGTACTATCAAATCTACTAAGTGTTTTGGTTTTGAAAACATGCTTTCATCATATTCATCAGATTATGCAACTATATGCCCAATGATTTTCCTGACGGTAGCAGGGTTTATCAGTGAGAATAAAGAATTGAATGATTTGCGTATGGAAATTATATCACTGAATTCTACTAAATCTCACAGAGACTTGTAGGGAGCTCAATTTGGTGGTGTATATAAAAAATAATCTTTAAAAAAAAAAGAGATTGGGGAGGGGTGTTGTGTCATCACAAATTACGCAGATGTATGTGCGCCCAAACAGGCTATCAGAAGTTTCGAGTCTCATCAGTTGTATGGCGGGCATAACACCTGTGCGCCGTGACTGGTGTATTAGTGAAACTGTAAAGTGTGTGTGGAGAGGATTTGTGAGAGTGGGGGTGGGGGTAGGTGTGGCACGCAGCCAGAGAAGACAAATCAGCTATGTGGTTCTCACTATAACTTTGGATCCCTTTTTCATGGAAGTTGCTTTGTCTAGCACCATCTGTTGGAATCCCCCCCCCCCTACCCCTACCCCATCAAATAAGTATTTCTTTGAGAACATACTAAGTGGAGAAAAGACTGTTAAACAAACGAACAGAAAAGAAATACATCAAACCAACAACAAAATAAACATAAAGTGATTTAAGACATTATTTTGCGTAGGCAAAAATATCATGATGCCTGTGCTTCATGTATTCATGTATTCATGTGTTTCCCCTGTGGTTACAACTTGCATTGTGTGAAAACATCAATTAGCACGAGGCAGTAAATGTAATGCATTGCTCCACTTAGGCATGTAGTCACAAGCAGGATGAGGCGCAGGCATTGTAGAGAGCTTGGCTTGTAGAGGGGATGCGCGGCCATGCGTGGCAGGGGGATGACACGCGCAGGGCCGCGGTACTGGTTTGTCTTTGACCATCGTATGGTGAGGCTGACACCCACCCACGAGAAACGCGCGTCGGTGCGGCGCAGGTCCGCAACGCATCAAATGCGCCCGCGGTAGTGGGCATGACATTGGACGTCCTCAGCAATCCGTAAAACATGGTTAGGGCTGCCGCCCATGCAGCTGCGTGGGCGGGGATCCTCACGTCAATGTAGGATGGCCGCGGTAATGGGCACCTTGCGGTGCACGGCGTCACCATACGCGGCATGGGGATGACGCACGCGGGGCCGCGGTACTGGTTTGTCTTTGACCATCGTATGGTGAGGCTGACGCCCACCCGCGAGAAACGCGCGTCGGTGCGGCGCAGGTCCCGCGACGCGTCAAATGCGCCCGCGGTAGTGGGCGGGGATCCTCACATCAATGCCCCGCAGTATGGCGTGTAGTATGGCCGCGGTAATGGGTGCCTTGCGGTGCACGGCATCGCCTTGCGGTGCATGGCGTCGCTGTGCTCGCGGCAGAGGCCGCGCAGGGTGATAGATAGGCGGTAATCTCTCTCCAGGGGGTTAGGGAGGCCCCACTCCCGATGCAAAATCCGCACTATATTCAAATATTGTTGGACTGACGCGTAGCACAAGCGCCACGCCAGGTGGGCCGCGTAACGGCAGAGGAGGGTGGACGTGGCTGGGACCGGAGGGGCGCCCAACGTGGCCCAGAACCGCAAATATGCGACCCTGTGAGTGTTATATGCCCTGAAGGTGTAATGTAGCAGTCACACTACGACGACAAGGGAGGGACGACAGCCCGGCGGCTGGAATTTTGTGAAATCCCGACGACCTATGCAAATTCGGGCTAAGCTGGACGACAATCGGACGACATCCGGACGACATCGGGACAACAGACGGGACGACAGAGGGACGACAGTGTCTGTGTGTCTGTGTCTCTGTGTGTGTCTCTATGTGTGTGTCTGTGTCTCTGTGTGTCTGTGTCTATGTGTGTGTCTGTGTCTATGTGTGTATATGTGTGTGTCTGTGTGTGTGTCTCTGTGTGTGTCTGTGTCTCTGTGTGTCTGTGTCTATGTGTGTGTCTGTGTCTATGTGTGTCTATGTGTGTGTCTGTGTGTGTGTGTGTCTGTGTGTGTCTGTGTCTCTGTGTGTGTCTCTATGTGTGTGTCTGTGTGTCTGTGTCTATGTGTGTGTCTGTGTCTATGTGTGTATATGTGTGTGTCTGTGTGTGTGTCTGTGTGTGTCTGTGTGTGTATGTGTGTGTCTGTGTCTCTGTGTGTGTCTGTGTATGTGTGTGTCTGTGTGTGTCTGTGTCTCTGTGTGTGTGTGTCTGTGTCTCTGTGTGTGCCTGACTCTCACTTTCAGTCTGACTCTGACTCTCAGTCTGACTCTGACTCTGACTCTCAGTCTGACTCTCACTCTCAGTCTGACTCTGACTCTGACTCTCAGTCTCACTCTCAGTCTGACTCTCACTCTCACTCTCACTCTCAGTCTGACTCTCACTCTCACTCTCACTCTCACTCTCAGAGACACAGAGACACACAGAAACACAGAGACACACACAGAGACACACACAGAGACACACACACAGAAACACAGAGACACACACAGAGACACAGACACACACATAGAGACACACAGAGACAGTCACACACACAGATACACACACAGAGACACACACACAGAAACAGAGACACACACACAGACACACAGAGACACACACACATAGAGACACACACACAGACACAGAGTCAGACTCAGAGTGAGAGTGAGAGTCAGACTGAGAGTGAGAGTCAGAGTCAGACTCATAGTGAGAGTCAGACTGAGAGTGAGTGTCAGACTGAGAGTCAGAGTCAGAGTCGGAGTCAGACTGAGAGTGAGAGTGAGGCACACACAGAGACACAGACACACACACATACACACAGACACAGACACACACACAGACACACACACACACACACAGACACAGACACACACAGACACACACATAGACACAGACACACACATAGACACAGGGACACACAGAGACACATACATGGTGAGGCACACACAGAGACACAGACACACACACAGACACACACACACATAGACACACATATACACACAGACACACACATATACACACACAGACACACATATACACACACACAGACACACACATAGACACAGACACACACATAGACACAGAGACACAGACACACACACAGACACACACACCACTACTGGTTTTGGGTACCAACTGGGGACGTGTGAAATTTTACTGCCAACTGGGGACTAGTAGAAGGGAGGCATGGAGAGATTTTTTAATGTCAGTTATATTATTCTTGAAGTAGGGGTGTTCAAAACCAATATTTAAAATTTTAATATTTTAATATTTTCACGAATGAAATTTCCCAATACAAGTGGGGACTTGACAAACACTGAACCAAATGAGGACTTGATATTAACACAGTCAAGCGAGTACTTGGTAAACACATCCAACTGAGGACTGTACCTGAACACAGTCAAATGAGTACTTGGCAAAACACAACCAAGTGAGGACCTCATCTGAATACCGTTAAAGTTGCATGGTCCAATGAAATATAATTTTGGCAAAATTAAAACAACTACTTACAATTGATCCTATATATCCAACTTAGATACTGGTGTATTAGCTAATGATTTGGGACAGCATGTACAGAATAACCAGTGAATTTATAACCTCACCCCTTTGGACAATCACTTTGAAACACCCATTATGCAGGGAGGCCATTAACCAATTAGGCCAATCTTGTGACCTCATTAGCCTCCCCCCAACCAAGTAGGCCTACTGTGCAGGGCCATAGAGGGGAAGGGGAAATGAGGTGGATGTTACCCCTCCCCTTCATGTTGGATATTCAATGCTGTTTGGTCAATTCTATAAATATAATTAATCAATTTGGGTAATTTAATTTTTGAAATTTTTACATTTGTCAATTAAAATTGCATCTCCCACCTGGACTATGTATGGTATGAGGGAGGACGAGACATATGAATGACATAACAGTAAATAATAACAAGCAATAATATGTACATGAGAAATGCAAGTTCATTAGATAGCAATGCAAAATGTTAAAGGGAATCAGCATACCCGTCCGGGAAAACAAATGAACTCGGAATAGTTCTAATTTGTGCCACAGGGTGGTGCATGCTTAGTACTGAACTTTTCTACAGGAATTTTGGGATTTTGGATGGGGGAATTGGTCACTTTTGAACTCAAAACAGGGGGGGGTGCACCTTCTCACTGAGGTGCTTTTCATAACCAAGCTTTACTTGGTACTACCCTCAGATGGGAAAAGGACACAATCAATGGAATATTCAAGAAGCTGTATATAATCCAATGCAAACTGGGACAAAACTCAAAGAAGTAATCACTATCTTGTTTAAACCGTGAAGTTAAAATTAACACAGGCAAGGGAGTACTTTGTAAACAGCCTAATGTGAAACTTTCAAAAGACATGTCAAGTGAGGACAAAAAGTGTTTGAATTTATAAAGGACTTTTAATAGAGACCAATGGCAATACTCAACCAAGTGGGGAGTTAGTTATCAGAACTCTCAGCCAATATATGAGGTGGCTTTAGCTAAAGCACACCAGGCAAAGGCAACGCAAATGTGTACATTACCGGAAAGCCCATTCAACTGAGGACTACATATATTTTAACAATCAAATTTTGATGCATACTGCAATGATGTGCACTCAAATGGGGGGGAAAGGATTTTGTTGTCAGAGCACTCACCAAATTAATAAGTTAGGCTAAACCAGTCAAACTAGAATTAACCCAGCAAAGACAGCAAATGGGATTATTAGCATGAAAACACATTCAAGTGAGGACCAAAGATATTTTAACACTAAAATGTTTCAAACTGGAATAATGCTCAACCAAATGGGGACATTGTTATCAGAATACTTATTCAATAGATGTATTGGGTTGACCATAGTCCAATTAGTGTTGACCCAGTCAAGGCTGATCAAATGAGGACCTTACCAGAAACACGCATTCAAGTGAGGACCAACGGACTTTGATCAAATGTCACTGCACACTATGACAATCACTGCACCAAGTGGGGACTTGTTTATTACGACCGTAAAACACTAGGATTTAGAGTCAGACATAAGACCGCCAACTACACAAAGCAACCACCAATCAATCAATCAATCAACATACCTGTTATGCAGCCAAATTATGAGTCAAAATATACAATTATGCCATAGATCCACGGGTACATAGGCCATGGGACAAACCGGGGCAGTGGTTAAGTTTAAATTATCAACTCAGGGTTTGGAATAGGGACTTCCAGAGCACTACAGTAAACAACCCATAGCCAGTGTCAACTGAGTACTGAGTAAACATTCGCATGGGGACCTTGACATAAAGCACATTCAAGTGGGAACCCAAGGAGTTCAATTCATTGTAGCTTTTACACAATAAAGTGAGGACCAAGGAAACACTCAACTGTTAATTATTGACTGTTGGAAAGGGACATATTCAGATGGTGTCCTAGGATTTCACTACGGCATAATTGTAATTAACAGCAGTGATATGTAAATGGCGAGCATTGGCAGAACCCCATTTAAAGGAGGGCCCACACATTCCACAACTACATATTGGACTGCACAGTTAGATAAGCTGGCAAAGGACACAATTAAGTGGCTATTCCAGAAGCTATATAAAATTTATCGTAAACCACAAGAAAAATACATGAAGTAGGATTCTTTGACAGAACAGTCAAGTTCAATTATACACTGATAAGTGAGTATGCATACTTTGTAAACAGTCAAATGGGGACACTGTCAAAAATACTTCAAGTGACGACTTGCTGGGAACACACTTAACTGAGTATCTGATGAACACAGCCAAATGAGGACTTGATCTGAACACAGCCAAATGAGTACCTGATGAACACATCTAACTGAGGACTTGCTGGGAACACAGTTAAATGAGTATCTGATGAACACGTCCAACTGAGGACTAGATCTGAACACAGACAAATGGGTGCCTGATGAACACATCCAACTGAGGACTTGATATGAACACAGTTAAATGAGTATCTGATGAACACAACCAATTGAGAACTTGATCTGAACACACCCAAATGAGTACCCGGTGACCATTATGATGCATTACCACAAACCCACCAAAACTGGGTGTGCATTATAAGTGGGGTTTAGTTTTGGGGCTTTGGATGGGGGAATTGGTCAATTTTGAGCTCAAAACAGGGGGTGCACCTTCTAACCGAGGTGCTTGTTATAACCAAGCTTGCACTCAGATGGGCAAAGGACACAACCAATGGGATATTCAAGAAGCTGTATATAATCCACTGCAAACTGGGACTTGATATTAACACAGTCAAGTGAGTACCTGGTAAACACATCCAACTGAGGACTGTACCTGAACACAGTCAAATGAGTACCTGGCAAAACAATGTAAGTTTACCAAGCAAATGCAACAAAAGCGCTTTATTTCAAAGTTTGTGCTAAGCATAGTTGTTGGTATGCTATTATGGTGTGCATATTTTTGCGCGAAAATAAAAGTTATATTTTTAACACAATCAAGTATCTGATGAACACATCCAACTGAGGACTTGATCTGAACACACCCAAATGAGTACCTGATGAACACATCCAACTGAGGACTTGATCTGAACACAAAACCAAATGCTTTGTACTGTGAAAAACACATCAAACTGAGGACTTGCTGACAAAACACCAACACAAGTTAAAAGAGTAAATAATATTTGTCCAACAAATGAGTACTTGATCTGACACAGCAATGAGTACCTGATGAACACATCCAACTGAGGACTTGCTGGGAACACAGTTAACTGAGTATCTGATGAACACAACCAAATGAGGACTTGATCTGAACACAGCCAAATGGGTACCTGATGAACACATCCAACTGAGGACTTGCTGAGAACACAGTTCAATGAGTATCTGATGAACTCAGCCAAATGAGGACTTGATCTGAAGACAGCCAAATGGATACCTGATGGACACATCCAACTGAGGACTTGATGGGAACACAGGTAAATGAGTATCTGATGAACTCAGCCAAAGGAGGACTTGATCTGAACACAGTTATTATGAGTATCTGATGAACACAACCAATTGAGGACTTGATCTGAACACACCCAAATGAGTACCCGATGACCATTATAATGCATTACCACCAACCCACCAAAACTGGGTGTGCATTATAAGTGGGGTTTAGTTTTTGGGTTTTGGATGGGGGAATTGGTCAATTTTGTACTCAAAACAGGGTGTGAAACTTCTAACCGAGGCGCTCGTCACAACCAAGCTTTTCTTGTTACTATACTCAGATGAGCAAAGGACCCAATCAATGGGATATTCAAGAAGCTGTATGTAATCCACTGCAAACTGGGACAAAAATCAAAGAAGTAAGGACTATCTTGGTAAAAACCGTGAAGTTCAAATTAAGACAGGCAAAGCAGTACATTGTAAACAACCTAATGGTGAAACGTTAAAAAGACACATCAAGTGAGGACAAAAAGTGTTTGGAATTTAAAAAGGACTATTAATAGAAACCAATGGCAATACTCAGCCAAGTGGGCAGTTAGTTATCAGAACTCTCAGCCAATAGAGGAGGTGGCTTAAGCTAAAGCGCACCCAGCAAAGCCAAAGCAAATGTCCACATTACTGGAAAGCACATTCGAGTGAGGACTAGATATATTTTAATGATCAGATTTTGATCCATTCTGCAATGATGTGCACTCAGATGGGGGGGGGACTTTGTTGTCAGAGCACTCACCAAATAAATAAATTAGGCTAAAGCCAGTCAAACTCAAATTAACCCAGCAAAGACAGCAAATGGGATTATTACCATGAAAACACATTAAAGTAAGGACCACATATATTTTAACAATGAAAGGCTTCAAACTGGAATAATGCTCAACCAAATGGGGACAATAGATGTATTGGGTTGACCATAGTCCAATTAGTGTTTACCCAGTCAAGGCTGTTCAAATGATTGATTGATTGATTGATTGATTGATTGGTGGTTGTTTTACGCCGTGTCGGCAGCATAGGCCATATTCACGGTGAGAAATGTTTGTTTTTTGTTCAAACCATCGCTTTTACATGTAAAAGCAGACAATCAATTATGTGCCAATAGACACTCATTAAATTAGAAAGCTCACAATCATATATTTGTGGTCAAGGGAAACAAATTCCCATAGAAAAAGAAAAGTTTTATTAATAATTGATAGAATCTATTTAGTAAACTATATGAGGTGGTACAGTCCAGCTGCCCTCAAAAAGGCTAAAATGTTTTCCTGTTTTACCTTAGTAAAAAGGTCACGCATACTGTCTGCAGTGTAGAACTGTTGGCGCAGGGCCAAAAAATCAACGCAACTTAGTCAAATGTGTTTGAGTGTCAGCGGGGACTGACACCCAATACATTCAGGAGGAGGTTCCCCCTTGAGCAGAAAAGCATGTGTAAGCCACGAGTGGCCAATACGGCAGCGGCTAAGGACCACTTGGTCCCGCCGACCTCCCGCATGAGTCTGTGGTGGCTTTCCCACAGATGGTTCAATTTCTTTAAGTTTATTAATGTTTTCATCCCACTCATGTTGCCATTTGGATTTTATGTGGGTGGCTATTAGTGGTTTCAGATCAGAGTGAGGGATCAGACACGGTTCAAGATCACAGTTCAGGGCCTTCTTCGCAGCCCGATCAGCTCGTTCGTTTCCTTGTATGCCGGCATGGCCAGGCACCCAGCACAGGTGGATGTCATACCCATCCGTTGTCAGTTGGTTCATTTTATAAATGACCGTTGCTAGAATAGGGTGATTCGTTTTCAGTCCAGCAACAGCCAGGAGGCAAGAGAACGAATCACTGTATATAACATAGTTAGTGTGGTTGGATACCTCGATACACTCCAAAGCGAGAAGGAGTGCTCGGGCTTCTGCAGTGAAAATCGAGCTCTGATCGGGCAAACGTACACCAAATTTTTCCTGTCGGCAGACTGCCGCAGCAGCTACCCGGCTTTGGTCTTTTGAACCATCAGTGTATATGGAGAGGTGGTCTGCAAACTGGCCTTGAATCTCTGCATGCAGTCCTTGGTACTCGAGTGGATGTGTCCCAGACTTCCTCAGTTCCGTGAGTCGGAGGATAACCGATGGCTTTCTCAACGACCACGGGGGATGTTCTGGGACTTTGGCATCCTCCAACACGTCCAAATCCACGCCCAAGGCCTCCAAATGAGGTTTCATTCGGAGCCTCAGTGGCCGGATGTAATTTGGCCTGGCTTCATACCTGGATTCGTCATGTTGCTCGAATAGACAATTGTGTGCAGGATTCAATGCATTAGTTTTTATCTTGACTACATATTGCATGGCCAGTTTGATTCTCCTGTTGTTAAGTGATGGTTCATTGGCTTCGACGTAAAGGCTCTGAACCGGTGAGGTGCGGAAGGCCCCAAGGGCCAGGCGCAGTCCCTGGTGGTGGATCGTGTCTAGCAGCCCAATATATGATTTCCTTGCGGAACCGTATACTATGCTGCCATAATCCACTCGTGACCGAACCAAGGTTCTGTACACGGAGAGCAGAACATCTCTGTCCGCTCCCCACTCTGAGCTGGACAGCACCCTCAGAATATCCAGCGCTTTCAGGCATCTTGTTTTCAGGTACTTTATATGTGGCACAAAAGACAGTTTTGCGTCAAGAATGAGGCCCAGAAATTTGGTTTTCTCAACGACTTTAATGGGATCCCCATCCAGGGTCAGCTCCGGTTCCGCATGTATTCTACGCAGCAGGCAGAAGTGCATGCAGACTGTTTTGGTCTTGGAAAATTTGAAACCGTTTAGAACTGACCATCGATGGATCCCATTTATGCTTGGTTGTAGCTGTCTCTCTATGACATTCATGTTAGCACCGCTGTAATATCAAACAAAGTTGTCCATGAAAAGACTACAGGAGACCCCCATCCACATTGACCTTGACCCCGAAAAGGGTCATGGCCAGTATGCTGCCTTGAGGTGCTCCTAGTTTCTGTGAGTGTAGGCTGGAATAGGTAGTCTTGACATGGACACGGAAATGCCTGAAGGCTAGAAAGTTCCTGATGAAAATTGGCAAGTGGCCACGAAGGCCAATTGCATGAAGATCCTCCATGATGCCATGTTGCCACGTTGTGTCATAGGCTTTTTCGAGGTCGAAAAAGACAGCCACAACGTGCTCCTTCTTAAGGAAAGCATCTCTTATGAAGGTCTCCATGCGCACCAAATGGTCGAGGAGGCTGTGGCCCCATCTGAAACCACATTGAAGGTTGGACAGGTGGTGTCCTGACTCCACTAGCCAGATGAGGCGGCTGTTTACCATGCGCTCCATGGTTTTACAGATGCAGCTTGTGAGGGCTATGGGACGATAGTTGTGGGCTTCACTCTGGTCTTTACCAGGTTTGGGAATCAGCATTACTGTCGCCTCCCGCCAAGAGGCGGGGATGACACCCGACTCCCAGATGTTGTTGAAGAGTTGAAGCAACAATCTCAGTGCATGTTCAGGGAGATGTTTCAAAAATTGATAATGAATTCCATCAGGTCCAACTGCTGTGTCATGCAAGCTTTCCAAAGAACACCTCAACTCACCCATACTGAATGGGGAGTTGTAGTGATCCTCGCCATCGGAAGAAAAGTCCAAGAGCTTTCGCTCTTGGCGTTCCTTGACGGCCCGAAAGCCCGGGAGGCAGTTTGCCAAAGACGAGTTTCCAGCAAAGGTGCGAGCCAATTCTTCACTTATTTTGTCGAGTGATGTGAGAATGGTGCCATTGTGTTTCAAGTGCTGGACTACAGAAGAATCACCTCCCCTTCGTTTGATTCTCCTGATCATTGTCCGTACTTTGCCCAATGGCGTGTGCATGGTGATGCTAGAAACAAATTGTCTCCAACACTGCCTCCGCGCTTCTTTGATTGTTCTGCGAGCGCGCAGAATTCTAAAGAGTGCCAGATTTTCAGCAGTCGAGTTCAAATGAGGACCTTACCAGAAACACACATTCAAGTGTGGATTTGTTTAATACGGCCGTAAAACACTAGGATTTAGACTTAAGACCGCCAACTACACAAAGCAACAAAAGTGTTTTATTTCAAAGTTTGTGCTAAGCATAGTTGTTGGTATGCTATTATGGCGTGCATATTTTTGCATGAAAATAAAACTTATATTTTTAACACAATCAAGTACCTGATGAACACATCCAACTGAGGATTTGATCTGAATACAGCCAAATGAGTACCTGATGAACACAGCCAAATGAGGACTTGATCTGAACACAGACAAATGGTTACCTGATGAACACATCCAACTGAGGACTTGATATGAACACAGTTAAATGAGTATCTTATGAACACAACCAATTGAGGACTTGATCTGAACACACCCAAATGAGTACTCGATGACCATTACAATGCATTACCACCAACCCACCGAAACTGGGTGTGCATTATAAGTGGGGTTTAGTTTTGGGGTTTGGATGGGGGAATCGGTCAATTTAGAACTCAAAACAGGGGGTGCACCTTCTAACCGAGGACAAAAAGTGTTTGGAATTTAAAAAGGACCGTTAATAGAGACCAATGGCAATACTCAGCCAAGTGGGCATTTAGTTATGAGAACTCTCAGCCAATAGAGGAAGTGGCTTATGCTAAAGCCCACCCAGCAAAGGCAAAGCAAATGTAAACATTACCGGAAAGCCCATTCAAGTGAGGACTAGATATATTTTAACGATCAAATTTTGATGCATACTGCAATGATGTGCACTCAAATGGGGTGTCGCGGGTGGGGGGCTTTGTTCTCAGAGCACTCACTAAATAAATAAATTAGGCTGAAGCCAGTCAAACTAGAATTAACCCAGCAAAGACAGCAAATGGGATTATTTCCATTAAAACACATTAAATTAAGGACCAATGATATTTTAACACTAAAATGCTTCAAACTGGAATAATCCTCAACCAAATGGGGACATTGTTATCAGAACACTCATTCAATAGATGTATTGGGGGGACCTTGGCATAAAGCACATTCAAGTGGGAACCCAAGGAGTTCAATTCATTGTAGCTTTTACCCAATCAAGTGAGGGCCAAGGAAACACACTCAACTGTTAATTATTGACTGTTGGAAAGGGACACATTCAGATGGTGTCCTAGGATTTCAAAACTTCACTACGGCATAATTGTAATTAACAGCAGTGATATGTAAATGGGGAGCATTGGAAGAACCCCATTTAAAGGAGGGCCCACACATTCCACAATTACATATTGGACTGCACAGTTAGATAAGCTGGCAAAACATAATTATGTGGCTATTCCAGAAGCTATATGAAATCTATCCTAAACCACAAGAAAATTACATGAAGTAGGATTCTTTGACAGACCAGTCAAGTTCAATTTAACACCAATAAGTGAGTATGCATACTTTGTAAACAGTCAAATGGGGACACTGTCAAAAAATACTTCAAGTGAGGACAAAAAGAGTTTGGGGGGAAAAACCATTACTCAAGGCCAATGGAAATACTCAGCCCATGGTGAATTTTGTTGTCAGAGCACTCTGCCAATAAATGAGTTGTGGTTAAGACAGTCAAGCTACAGTTCACCCGGCAAAAACAAATCAAATGACATCTTAGAGAAACACATTCAAGTGAGGACCAAAAATGTTTTGCTAAACACAAAAGTAACATTTAGGCAATTTGGGAATTCTTGTCGGAACAATCAGTCAATAGATGTGTTGGGCTGAACAAAGTCCAACTGATTTATATCCAGCCAAGGATGATCATATGAGGATCTCACCAAAAACACATTCAAGTGAGGACCAAAGGAGTTAGATACAATGTCACTGCACATGATGAGAAAGGCTGAGACAAGTGGGGACTTCATAATGCTACCTAAAAATAATAGCAGTTATCCTTAACACCATCAACCATATACCTGATATACAGTCAAATTGGGACTTGTGATAGAGACACTGGGAAAGTAGTCTCAACTCTTGATTATTGACTGTTGGTAAGGAACACATTCAACTGGAGTACTAGCATTTCAAAACCCCATTGTAGTATAATTTTATTAATAAGACACATTGGTAAATGGGACATTGTGAAAACCCCATTTGAAGGAACCACATGTTTCAAAATGTCATATTGCACTCAACAGTCAGTTAAGATGATGATGAACACAGCCAAATGAGGACTTGATCTGAACACAGCCAAATGGGTACCTGATGGACACATCCAACTGAGGACATGATGGGAACACAGTTAAATGAGTATCTGATGAACTCAGCCAAATGAGGACTTGATCTGAACACGGCCAAATGAGTACCTGATGAACACATCTAACTGAGGGCTTGCTGGGAACACAGTTAAATGAGTATCTGATGAACATGTCCAACTGAGGACTTGATCTGAACACAGACAAATGGGTGCCTGATGAACACATCCAACTGAGGACTTGATATGAACACAGTTAAATGAGTATCTTATGAACACAACCAATTGAGGACTTGATCTGAACACACCCAAATGAGTACCCGGTGACCATTATAATGCAGTACCACCAACCCACCAAAACTGGGTGTGCATTATAAGTGGGGTTTAGTTTTGAGGTTCTGGATGGGGGAATTGGTCAATTTTGAACTCAAAACAGGGGGTGCACCTTCTAACCGAGGTGCATGTTATAACCAAGCTTTTCTTGGTACTACACTCAGATGGGCAAAGGACACAATCAATGTGATATTCAAGAAGCTGTATATAATCCACTGTGACAAAAATCAAAGAAGTAAGGACTATCTTGGTAAAACCGTTAAGTTCAAATTAAGACAGGCAAGGCAGTACATTGTAAACAACCTAATGGTGAAACTTTCAAAAGACGCATCAAGTGAGGACAAAAAGTCTTTGGAATTTTAAAAGGACTATTAATAGAGACAAAGGCAATACTCAGCCAAGTGGGTATTTAGCTATCAGAACTCTCAGCCAATACGGGAGGTGGCTTAAGCTAAAGCACACCCAGCAAAGGCAAAGCAAATGTGCACATTACCGGAAAGCCCATTCAAGTGAGGACTAGATATATTTAAAGATCAAATTTTGATGCACATTGCAATGATGTGCACTCAAATGGGGGGGGAGGACTTTGTTGTCAGAGCACTCACCAAATAAATAAATTAGGCTAAAGCCTGTCAAACTAGAATTAACCCTGCAAAGACAGGAAATAGGATTATTACCATGAAAACACATTAATGTGAGGACCAAAGATATTTTAACAGTAAAAGGCTTCAAACTGGAATAATGCTCAACCAAATGGATGTATTGAGTTGACCATAGTCCAATTAGTGTTTACCCAGTCAAGCCTGTTCAAATGAGGTCCTTACCAGAAACACACATTCAAGTGAGGACCAACGGACTTTGCTAACAAAATGTCACTGCACACTATGACAATCAATGCACCAAGTGGGGACTTGGTTATTACGACCGTCAAACACTAGGATTTTGACTTAAGACCGCCAACTACACAAAGCAACCATCAATCAATCAACATACCTGTTATGCAGCCAAATTATGACTTGTGATAGAGGCAAAATATACAATTATGCTGGAAAATGGCAACCATTACCCCTATCCACAAAAGTGGAGACAAACAAAACATGGGAAACTACAGGCCAATATCGATTCTTCAAACCCCAGGCAAGCTCATTGAAAAAGTGCTACATAGACACATAAATGAACACCTGGAAAAAAACAATATACTAAACGAAAGACAAGGAGGTTTCAGGAAACTGCACTCCACATCTAAAACAATAGCTAACCTAACAAATGACATATTGGCGTCAATGAACCAAAAACAATTAGTTGGAGCAGCCTTCATTGACTTCAGCAAAGCATTCGATACAGTAGACCATAACATACTATTGGAAAAACTAGAATCCATGGGCATAAAATCCAACACTATGGACTGGATAAAATGCTACCTGAAAGACAGGCAACAGAGAACAAAAATAAACAATACACTATCAGACAACCAACCTGTCACATGTGGTGTACCCCAAGGGTCAGTGCTAGGGCCACTGCTCTTTATAATCTACATAAACGATCTTGAAAAATGGTTACAAACCGAATGCCTCCAACTATATGCAGATGACACAGTCATATATGCAAACGGCACCACAGAAGAGGAGGTAATAACTAAACTAAACAAGCTCCTACTAAAACTGGATGAGTGGTGTGAGTCCAACAAAATAACCATCAACACAAGCAAGTCAAAAACAGTTCTCTTCTCGCATAAACAAATGCCAGAAAGAAAACTACACTGTAAGCTAGGAAGCCAAACACTAGAAAATGTAGACCATTACAAATACCTAGGCCTTGAGTTGGACAGCCAACTAAACTACAACCTATGTATAAACAAAATTGTCCAAAAGGTAAACCACAAACTGTGGCTATTTGCAAAGCTAAGAGACTACATGACACAAGAAATGTCAATAAAAATCTTCAAGGGCATGGTGCTACCCTATTTTGACTATGGAGATGTAAACTACATGGGTGCAAAGAAAGAACTTCTAAAAAAACTGCAAACACTACAGAACAGAGCCCTGAAAATCTGCCTCAGAGTAGACAAGCTGCACCCCACCTATGACATACACAAAAGAACCAAAGTAAAATTGCTAGAAAATAGGAGAATAATTCATCTGAAAACATTAGCATACAGCTATAGTCAAGACAATAAACTCCTAACAAAACCACAAAGGGCAACTAGAGCAAATAATGCGCCACTACTAAAGCAGACCAGAAGCCAAATAAAAGCTCACGAGAGAAGCACGCTAGAAATGGCTGCCAAGGTGTGGAATGCCCAAACAGTAAAGGAACGACAAATTCCCGACCTAAAAACATACAAAAAATATCTGTGCAAAATAAGGCTAGGAACCCCCAACTAAGCTGCACCGCAAAGGGGCAGGTGATACATGTCACGGCCCACCAGCGAGACGCCCAATGGAAGGTAACCATACCAAAAGCACCCAGATAACACACCTCACAGCTGCGTACAAGCCTATGATATGTAAATAGGAGTAGGCTAGTCTAGAAATAAGAGTAGAAAAAATAAAGCACATATATGCCAAGAAAATCCAAAAAAATTAACATAGACTACTATAGTACTAACCAGACCAACCAACTATCTATCTGCTACTGAAATACAGGCAATCAAATACCTTATCAGCAGCTACTGTGTGATAAGACAACACCAACACTACAGCTGGCCAGCATTGAAAACAAGCCTGAATACCCAGGCTTATATGCTATGGACAGTATAAATACAGCCTCAATAAAAAAAAAAAGAAGAAAAAAAGATCCACGGGTACATAGGACATGGGACAAACCGGGGCACTGGTTAAGTTTATATTATCAACTGAAGATCTGGAATAGAGACTTCCAGAGCCCTACGATAAACAACCCATAGCCAGTGTCAACTGAGTACTGAGTAAACATATTCGCATGGGGACCTAGGCATAACGAACATTCAAGTGGGAACCCAAGGAGTTCAATTCATTGTAACTTCTACACAATCAAGTGAGGACCAAGGAAACACACTCAACTGTTAATTATTGACTGTTGGAAAGGGACACATTCAGATGGTGTCCTAGGATTTCAAAACTTCACTACGGCATAATTGTAATTAACAGCAGTGATATGTAAATGGGGAGCATTGGCAGAACCCCATTTAAAGGAGGGCCCGCACATTCCACTACTACATGTTGGACTGCACAGTTAGATAAGCAGGCAAAACATAATTATGTGGCTATTCCAGAAGCTATATAAAATCTATCGTACACCACAAGAAAAATACATGAAGTAGGATTCTTTGACAGAACAGTCAAGTTCAATTTAAACTGATAAGTGAGTACGCATACTTTGTAAACAGTCAAATGGGGACAGAGTAAAAAAATACTTCAAGTGAGGACAAAAAGAGTTTTGGGGAAAAACCATTACTCAAGGCCAATGGAAATACTCAGCCCATTGTGAACTTTGTCAGAGCACTCTGCCAATAAATGAGTTGGGGTTAAGACAGTCAAGCTACAGTTCACCCGGTAAAAACAAATCAAATGACATCTTAGAGAAACACATTCAAGTGAGGACCAAAAAGGTTTTACTACATACAAAAGTAACATTTAGCCAATTGGGGACTTCTTGTCGGAACACTCAGTCAATAGATGTGTTGGGCTGAACAAAGTCGAACTGATTTACATCCAGCCAAGGATGATCATATGAGGACCTCACCAAAAACATATTCCAGTGAGGACCTAAGGAGTTAAGCGAGCACAAGACGCTCGCCCTATACGTCAAAAACGTCGAGACACGGTGGAAAAATGCCAACCGTGTCGGACAGACGTTGGGTTTTACGTCGTATTGTGACCTCCATAAACAGTGTGGATGGAATGTGTTATTTTTTTCTGAAATGGAATTGAAATGGAATTTGCTATTTGGTGAAATGGAATTTGCCTTATTTTGAAACGGAAAATCATTGGCACTATATGCCAACCAATGTGTAACCTATGCGTAGCATATGACGGCGTATGGGTCGAAAACCGCATACACCGGCATACGCTAACGCCATACGCCATAGTGTGAGAGCCACATTACAGTGCGTTGTGAGTATGCCAGAGACACCCGGAGGGTGTCAGTTCAGCATACACCTAACCTATGCCGATGTACCCCTAACCTATGCATAACCTATGGCAGCGTATGTCTAGCGTATGTATAGCGTATGAGCAGCGTATGAGCCATACGCTGAACATTTTGAGCATGCACAAAAATTGTTGGATGGATCGGCGTAAGACGAGCATATGCCCAACCTATGTCTAATCTATGCATAGCGTATGACGGCGTATGGGTCGAAAACCGCATACGCCGGCATACGCTAATGCCATACGCCGTAGTGTGACAGCCCCAATACATGATTCAGTGACAGTGTCAGTGCTAGCAGATGTATGACATCGAGAATTCGACAGTATCGCCGCCGATGCGGCGGTGGTGTTAATATCGCTTTCACTTTTTGACTACGTTATTCTGTTAAATTAACATGATTTCAACCCCCGAGTGAATATTCATGCTTCTAAATAACAGAATTAGGTAGTAGCAGTGAATAGATTTGTGCATCTTCAAATGATCTTGTTTTATTTACATTCAACGTCAATATCGCCGCCGCCGATTTGGCAGCGATGTTAATGTCGCTTCGATTTAGATTTTAATTTGACCAAATTTCACTTTTTGAGTATGTTATTCTGTTAAATAAACATGATTTCAACGCCCGAGTGAATATTCATGCTTCTAAATAACAGAATTAGGTAGTAGCAGTGAATAGATTTGTGCATCTTGTTTTGTTTAGTTTCGACGTCAATTCGCCGCCGCCGATATGGCGGCATTAATATTGCTTCGAAATAGGCTTTAATTTGACCAAATTTCACTTTTTGAGTATGTTATTCTGTTAAATAAACATGATTTCAACCCCCGACTGAATATTCATGCTTCTAAATAACAGAATTACTAGGACTAGGTAGTAGCAGTGTCAGTGAATAGATTTGTGCATCTTGTTTTGTTTAGATTCGACGTCAATTCGTCGCCGGTGGCGGTGATAATATTGCTTCGAAATAGGCTTTAATTTGACCAAATTTCACTTTTTGAGTATGTTATTCTGTTAAATAAACATGATTTGAACCCTCAAGTGAGATTAATATTGTCGAACCGACGAATGTAAACTAAACAAATCGCCGCCGCCGCTTCGACGTCGATATCCATACTGTCGCAAATCAACAAAACACACATCGCCGCCGCCGCCACATCGGCGGCAATATATTAGGCCCACATCTATTCAATGCTATCATATTTAACAGAATTACATACTCAAGAAGTGAAATTTCAGCAAATTAACCATAAATTCGAAGCAATATTAACGCTGCCGCCGCAGAGATGGCGATATTAATATTGTCGGATAGACAAATGAAAACTAAACAAATCGCCGCCGACGTCATCGCCGGGAACAGGCTCACACAGTAATAAGGCTTGCTGCTTCCCGGTGTGTGGAGTAGGCAACCGACGCATCGGCCCAAATCTACCAAATTTCACTTTTTGAGGATGTTATTCTGTTAAATAAACATGATTTCAACCCCCGAGTGTATATTCATGCTCCTAATTAACAGAATTAGGTAGTACCAGTGAATAGATTTCTGCATGTTGTTTTGTTTAGATTCGACGTCAATCATCGCCGCCGCCGATTTGGCGGCGTTAATATCGCTTCGAAATAGGCTTTAATTTGACCAAATTTCACTTTTTGAGTATGTTATTCTGTTAAATAAACATGATTTCAACCCCCAAGTCAATATTCATTCTTCTAAATAACAGAATTAGATCGTAGCAGTGAATAGATTAGTACCTTTTGTTTTATTTCCATGCACTTGATAGTAGAACAAACTGCTTTAATCAAACCATGAAGCAGGAGTAGTGTGATGCCTCTGGCAAATCCTATACTCTCCAAGCAGATGCTTTCCCATGCTTAAGACTTGAATCTCTGCTTGGAGAAATGGTGTATTTCACAGAAGATTCAAAACCAAGTAGAAGTTGTGTTTCTGAAACACAGTTTACTCATGAAAACTGGCAAATAAGGACTGATTTCAAAACACTATTTTTTCCTTTAGGAAGAATAACATTGTTGATTTCTATTGTTTTCAAAGGAAAACCAAGTGGGGACCATGATTTAGGTCCCCATTTGAAAATGAGTCCCCAGTTGATGGGTGTGTTTTCCTGCGCAAGTCCCCACTTGGCACCTTAAACTAATCTTAGCTTTATGCCATACGTCGTAGTGTGACAGCCCCGTCTAAAAGGATGGCAGTGACAGTGTCAGTGGCTACGCGTACGTATGCTGTGCATGTTTTGGGTTTGGGTTTAATTTGACCAAATTTCACTTATTATAGAGTATCTTATTCCATTAAATAAACATGATTTCAACCCCCGAGCGAATATTCATGATTCTAAATAACAGAATTAGATCGTAGTGAATAGATTTCTGCATTTTGTTTTGTTTGCATTCGGCAATATCGCCGCCGTTACGGCGGCGGCGGCTTTAATATGACTTCGATTTTGGGTTTAATTTGACCAAATTTAACTTTTTGAGTATGTTATTCTGTTAAATAAACATGATTTGAACCCCCGAGTGAATATTCATGCTTATAAATGACAGAATTAGATCCTAGCAGTGAATAGATTTGTGCATTTTGTTTTCTATACATTCGGCAATATCGCCGTCGACGCGGCGGCGGTAGCGTTAATTTCGCTTCGATTTTGGGTTTAATTTGACCAAATTTTACTTTTTGAGTATGTTATTCTGTTAAATACACATGATTCCAACCCCCCAGTGAATATTCATGATTCTAGATAGCAGAATTAGATCGTAGCATTGAATAAATTAGTACCTTTTGTTATATTTCCATACACTTGATAGTAGAACAAACTGCTTCAATCCAACCACGAGGCAGGAGTAGTGTGATGCATATGGGAAATCCTATACTCTCCAAGCAGATGCTTTCCCATGCTTAAGACTTGAATCTCTGCTTGGAGAAAAAGTGTGTTTCACAGAAGATTCAAAACCAAGTGGAAGTTGTGTTTCTGAAACACAGTTTACTCATGAAACCTGCCAAATAAGGACTGATTTCAAAACACTTTTTTTTCATATAGGAAGAATAAAAATGTTGATTTATATTGTTTTCATAGGAAAACCAAGTGGGGACCATGATTTAGGTCCCCACTTGAAAATGAGTCCCCAGTTGATGGGTGTGTTTTCATGCGCAAGTCCCCACTTGGCACCTTAAACAGGAACATAGAGACACACACAGAGACACAGAGTCACACACACTTTTTATATACTTTTTATATACTTCACTGCATAACGCATAACGCATAACGCATTACGCATTACGCGTATATGGAATGCTGGCATTCGCATAACGCATAACGCGCAACGCATAACGCATTACGCATTACGCGTATATGGAATGCGCCCTTTAGGGTTTGGTACAGTCAATACAGTGCGCTGTGCTCCATCGGTCATCCTCCCACGGATCCATGGACAGACAATAGGTAAACATCAAATGCTGCATTTTTTACTACGATCAGTGTATACAAACAACCCGCGACAGCCAAAATATTAAAAATGTTGGGATGTCAACAAAGTATTTGAAACTTTAAAGGACTGGCCAGGAAACAAGAACTTAGGTCTTTGAGACCTGACACTCAAGGTAGTCAGTCGTACTCATGTTACTGGTGATGGGTCACAGAGCCCAAACATTGCTCGCCTTATCATTAGATGGACTAGAGGTGCATGAGAAGGAAATGACATTTCATTTGAAGAAACTGATTAAGTCTAACAGACTACGAGATGCCCTGTCATCTATTACTGTGTGTTCCTATGACGACTGCCCTAGGATTTGTGTTATTAGAGTCCTTAAGGCCTATATATCCAGGACAAAAGACATTAGATTGGGGAAACAATTGTTGGTAAGCTATATTCACCCACATGCTCCCATCTCCAGGGACACCCTGTCAAGATGGACAATACTTATCCTTGATAGAGCAGGCATTGACCCAAAACGGGCCACATTCCACATGAGTGACACATTGAACCAGGTATACTAGTCCAGAGGGACACATAAAAAAACGGACCAGACGGGATGGCCGAATGAGTTAGAGCATCCGTCTCCTGTGTTGGTAGGTCATGGGTTCGAACCCTGGTCGAGTCAAACCAATGACTTACAAATTGATACTCGTTGCTTCCTAGCCTGGTGCTCGGCATTATTAGGATATGGCAAGGACTGGTTGGCTCAGTGTCAGGATAATGTGACTGAGTGGGATATCAGGTCATGGTGCTGGTGGTCTGGTCTTCCAGTGGTCAGCACTATAAAGTCGCCATGAGTGCGCACTGTCACAACCCAGATAGCACACAGCCGTCGGGCCGACGTCGGCTGTTGGTCGCACCGTCGCCGTCGACTTTCCACCGTCGGGCCACCGTCGGGCCGCCGGTGGAACTCCGACGTTGGCTATCAATCCCTTTCCACTTTTGAGTCACCGTCAGGCCATCATCGGCCCGACGGTGGTGGGCCGCCGCAGGTTTGCATTCATTTTCCACACTTGGTACACCGTCGGGCCATCGTCGGCCCGACGGTGGTGGGCCGCCGCAGGTTTGCATTCATTTTCCACACTTGGTATACCGTCGGGCGATCGTCGGCCCGACGGTGGTGTTCCGACGTTAGGGTTCAATCCTTTTCCACTTTTGAGCCACCGTCGGGCCACCATCGGGCCGCCGGTGGTGTTCCGACGTTAGGGTTCAATCCCTTTGCACTTTTGATTCACCGTCGGGCCTTCGTCGGCTCGACCGTGGTGGGCCGCCGCAGGTTTGCATTCATTTTCCACGTCTGGTACACCGTCGAGCCACCGTCGAGCCGACGTTCTGGGCCGCGCATGCGCAGTTCTTTAAATTTGGATTCCGGCTCGAGTCGTCCGCGGAACACGTGCGATCGTTGAGCAGTGTTCTTTTTCTACCAATAACTCCAGAAATCCCAGGAATTTTAAGGAATCATTTACCAGGTTTGTTTATTAATATGTTTAGATTATTTTGTAAAAGTTTTGTAATTTATTACGAAGTATTAATGGAATTATTCGTGTTAATACGATTTGAATTATCCGATACGGTTTGTTTACTTCGAATCGCCACCGGAACATGTGCGATCGTTGAGCAGCGTTCTTTTTCTACAAATAACTCCAGAAATCGGAGGAATTTTAAGGAATTATTTTACAGCTTTGTTTATTAATATGTGTAGATTATTTTGTAAAAGTTTTGTAATTTATTAGGATGTATTAATGGAATTATTCGTGTTAATACGATTTGAATAACCCTGTACGTTTTGACACTAGAGTGACAGTGTCTTCTCGGCTCGTCGGGTCGACGGCGGCAGCCACCGTCGAGTCGACGGCGGAAGGTTGGACAAAACAACGTCGGCCCGACGGCGTTTGTCGCCGTCGGCCCGACGGCGTTTGTCGCCATGGGCCCGACGGCGTTTGTCGCCGTTGGCTCATCGGCGGTTTTCGCCGTCGGCGCGATGGCGGCAGCCGCCGTCGGGAGGTTTGACAAAACAACGTCGGCCCGACGGCGGCAGCCGCCGTCGGGTCGACGGCGGGAGGTTGGACAAAACAACGTCGGCCCGACGGCGGCAGCCGCCGTCGGGCCGACAGAGCGGCTGCCGTTGGGCCGACAGCTGTGTGCTATCTGGGAAGTCGGTACCCGTCCTGATATGACCTTAGATGTTGCTGGGCCGTAAAACAACAACAAACAAACAAACAAACATAAAAAACCTGCAGACGCACATATGACATTAAAAAAGATATATAGATATAAAAGAAGATAATTTCACCTCGTGTTTTATCAAAATACAAGGTTGCTCATAGCATACAAGAATTCAGGCAATAATGCTCGGTACGTAAAAATCTCCCTGGGCTGTGATAACCTGGTGGCTACAGCCCGAGGTAAAATAAAGTAAGTTATACGAGACTTACCTGGGTATAGTTGAAAGATAACTTCCGTTTTACCAAGGGCTTAGCCCCAGGACAGTTGCAATAAAGGGCCCACCCAATCACACCATCTGACACAAATGTTATCCAGACTTGGGTTTACAAATTAAGTTATAGGACATATAGCTCATTATTGCCCAAATTGGGAATAGGTAAAGAATGACTTGATGCCCAAAATTCTTTATCTTCCTGTACTGCGACTAGCCGGGGGCTAAGCTCTCGGTAAAACAGAAGTATCCTTCAAGTATACCCAGGTAAGTCTTGTATAACTTACCATATATATATATATATTTTACCTCGGTATACAGCCTCAGGCTAGCCTCAGGCTAGGGAGAAGGAAGCACGTGAGGTACCAGCAATTAGCATATACAACTCACGACTGGATTACGTGTCGTTGGGTTGCTCCGGCCAATTTAGTCTACATACAAGCAAATACGCAGTAAGTATAATAAAAACTGTGGTTAGCTTAATTATGATGCATTAGAGCATCATTATGGAAAGTTTAGACTTTCTTTGGTCCATTTTGGACGAGTTATTTGGTTATAAAAAACCAAGGATAGAATTCCTTCTCGAAGGAACGAAAACGATCATTAGCGGTTCTGTCAACACCCGTGTCACCGTGTGATTATGGGTAGAGATGTGGGCTCTGCCTCATCTCCTGTGGAAATTCTCTCGTACTCTAATAGAGAGTAATGTTGGAGATGCTCCTGGGTTTCTTTTATAGACTCCCCACAAACTTTTTCAGGCGTTTCTCCGAGTTTCGTAGCATTTTCTCCAACTTGTTGACGTAGTAGTCACAGGTGGGAGAAGTGTGCTGAACAGAGGGATGGGCGGGACGATACACTGGTCCCGACCCCCACGTAAGGTTTGGGCTTGACCCACGATCCACCCACAAATTTAACTTATTACGCCTGTGTTATAACGGTATAAACATGTTCTCTAACACCACTAGATGTCCAAATGAGTTTGAAACAACCATATTGTGACATGTATATATACCGGGACTGACCAAAAATCTTGTTTCAGTTCCCGATGGCCACGAAGCGGAGTAAGCGCGGTGCAGCAGCAGCAGCCGAGGGGCGTGTTCCGAGTGGACTGGACGAGGAGTACAACTCCTCACCCGTGTTGTCGGCAGTGCCTTCGACACAGCCCGGGGCGCATATTCTCTCCGAGGCGGACGAGGACATAGTGCCTGACGGCGCCGCGGCTCAAAATTGGGAGACTCGGTTTGCGGCGATGGAGAGTCATATTATGTCTCTCAAACCACCGGTGTCTCGTAAACGGCGAATGCCGAGTGTCCAACAGGAATCGTCATTCGAGGATTTCTCGGAGACAGACTCAGCGATGGAGCTTAAGGCTCCTCCTCCTCCTTCTCCTAAACGGAGGAAAAAGAAGAAACATATCATTTCTTCTGGTGATGATTTCACCAAAGAACGGGGGAAGACTGGACTTCGCAAAAAGCGGAAGACCAAGTCCAAGAAGAAGAAGAGGAAAGATTCTTCTTCTTCCGATTCTTCCGCAGATTCCACTTCTACGGAATCAGACTCAGACACACAATATGAGGGTGTCTATGCTGCCATTGGGGGCAAAGTGGCTAAGAAAGTGGAGAAGCCAAAGGCTAAGAGTGTTAAAACCATTACGCTTATGCGCGAGACCATTAATGGCCATTTCCGCACGTTTAAACCGGCGGAAGTTATCTCCAAGTTAGGAGATGAGTTAACAGGCATCAAAGGTGTTCCCAACTCCATCATTAAGGAGATGGATCGAGATGTCAATATGACGGATGACCGTAAGAGATTTGAGGGTGTGTTGCACGCAGTGCATAAGGCGGTGCTTGGTACCCTAACAGCTATTGCTCCTGTGGCAAATAGAATGCAAAGAGAAAATAAGTTCTCGTCTTTGGCTAAAATGATGGACAAAGGAATTGCATTGTTAGCGGCGGCAGGTAATTATCTGTCGTACCGAAGATATGAGAATGTCTTCAAGTCAGTTTGCACAGATGCTGGCAAAGAAGTGGCTCGCTCAAAGAAGTTTACGGATAATGATGGGAAAGAGTTTACGCTCTTTCTCGCTCCAGAGCCGATTAAAGGGAAACCTTTAGATAACACGAAAATGTTTGGCGGTCAACTACAATATCTCTATAAAGAGGTAGAAACTGCAGCCAAGAGTGGCAAAAACATGGATGGCAAGAAGAAACAGGAAACCCCTCGTTTCAAAAGGTCACGAGGGGATTTTCGTCCACGACGGTTCACCAGGGGAACCAGACCGGGCTCAAACTTCGGTCAAGCTTTTCGGGGCTGGGGCCCTCGCTCAGGCTGGACCGACAACACCGCACGGCCACTAGGCCGAGGCGTCAACTCGCCGAGACCCTTCCCCAGGGGCGGGTCCAAGTGGAGGTCCAAACACAGACGTTACAAGTCCTTGCAGCCTCTAAAACCACACAAACTGTAAGCAACTTTGTGGCTGGCAATATCAATAATCATATTTCTGAGTGGCACAAAATTACTAGTGACCAAGAAATTTTACAAATAGTTAGGGGTGTTCACATTCCCTTCACACAATTTCCGGTACAAGGCAGTATACCTTTTCCTTATAAGATTGAACCGGTTGAATGAGAGGCACTAACTAAACAGGTACAAAAATTCTTTGAGAAAGGAATTATACAAAAAGTGACATACTGTTCAGGAGAGTTTATTTCAAACATCTTCTCGAGACCAAAGCCTCATGGCGAGGTTCGAATGATCCTGGATTTAACAATCCTTAATAAAATGGTTGAATATCGACATTTTAAAATGTTCTCGCTAGATACGGCACGAGATCTGATTACGCCAGATGCGTGGATGGCTAGTGTTGATTTACAAGATGCATATTATACGCTTCCCATAAGGGAAAAAGACCGGAAATTTCTTCGGTTTCTTTGGGATAACCAACTATATGAGTTTACCTGCATGCCGAATGGTTTAGCTTGTGCCCCTCGTTTATTCACTAAACTGCTTAAACCTGTTTTCTCAGTAATGGCGCGGAAGGGTCACATAATGTTACCATACATAGATGATTCCTTTATTATAGCATCAACACAAATTGATTGTGTGAATGCAGTTTTGGATTTATGTGCATTACTCACTAAACTGGGGTTTTATGTACATCCACAAAAGTCAGTGCTTAAACCAACAAAACAACTCAAATGTTTAGGGTTTATTCTGGATTCACAGTCTCTTACAGTGTCGATAACAGAACAAAAACTAATTAAGTTTATGAATACAGCGACCCAGCTTGTTAAGTTACCAAAACCTAAAATTAGACAGGTCGCAGTCCTTATTGGGATAATGATATCGTATGCACCCGCTATTCTATACAGGAAGGCCCATATTAAATCTCTAGAAATAGATAAAAATTTAGCGTTAGCACGAACTAAAGGGAATTTTGAGCGAAAGATGTTTATTTCGCAAGAAGGGCTACAGGATATTGGATGGTGGATGCAACACATAGCAAGTTCACCAAATCCAATCCGCATGGCGGAACCTAATACTGTAATAACTACTGATGCTTCGTTAGAAGGTTGGGGAGCTCATCGAGATGGGGGTCACAACAGGAGGTAGATGGCTTGATGA